>JASDQU010104535.1:197128-209372 GCA_032191745.1 Picea mariana
CAATCATTTTCCTTGTCCACCTCATTTTTCTAACCCAACTCCCATAAAATCATTGGATATGTTTGTCGATGATGACAACACCTCAACCGCAGATACAATGAACAAATGAGTCACATTATTCAGAACATAGGTATTGTACTAGGAGGTTCTTGTCCCGTGTATTCCTTCACGTGATTGAATGTATGAATGACATACAAAACAGAATGTAATTCCATGACTAAATTCTGGTTTCCATTTGAGAAAAATTGTGTTGTCTAATATTTAACAATAAATTTTAGAGTCCTCCAATAAATTTACATTTTGGAAATCTACTTATATTATTTTAATAAGTCAATTTTGGATAACTCAACCAGTTAAGGTTTGGGTTTTCTTTGCTAAGCGACCCAAAAATCCATCCATATTAAAAATTGGTATAACTCAAATAAAAAATTAAATAAATAACGTTACAGCCTCATAGACCAAGAAGATATCCATTATGAATTAAACCCTTACCTCAATGTTTATGAAATGTTGTACTGTTTAATTAAAAAAGTTCTTGAATCCTCATTCTAATGAAGAAGTTGTCTTTTCGCTCACCATTGATGCCATGGAAGCTTAGGTTTGCTCACATTATTTTAAGTATCATTTAGGTTGTGTGAAGTTCTCTTGGTTTAATTATCGCGTATTGATGCATCGTAGGCTTAATACTTAGCTGTGGAATCGAAAAATGTTATCTCGTGGACTTGTATCGAAGTTATGGCTAATCAAATGACATTATTTACTCCCTTCTCGTTTAAGACAGATTCCTCCCAAAGTTTGCAACAGATTGAAATATATGATCTCTTTTCTAAATAAGAAGTAATGAAGTAATCAATTTAGAATGGTTATACAAGCCCTACAAAATAAAATATGAGAGTAGATATTCTTAAATACATAATTAATTTAGTATCAAAAAATGAATACTAATAGCATACAATACTATGCAACAAAGTGTGATTTTATTCTATAAAGTTTTCAGGTTGTTATCAGATCTAACTTATTCTAAATATAGAAAGAAAAGATTGAGATAATATCTCAACCATACACCAAAGCTACCTAAGTATTTCTTACATACACCAAAGACATAGGGTAGAGAGAAGAAAAATAATTAAAAAAGTTAGTTCCAACTAGAAGTGGTGATTTTACTATTTGTGGATAAAGTCATTGTAAGTGGATAAAGTAGTTAGAAGTGGGTTAGCCCTAAAAGAAGGAAGTTGGGTAAAACAATTAAAAGATAATGTCTAGAGGAAGCTACTTAAATAGTATAAATAAGAGAGCAAGGGTCTTTTATTAGCACCTATTGAGAATATTTAATATCTACAAGTGACTAAGGTAACCAAGGAGATATGAGGCGAATTTAAGAGGGAAGGTGAAGTAAATAAGGCCAAAAATCCAAGGGAGGACGAAGTATTTTAATGATGTGTTCTAAGGTATGTTATTTACAAGTCATCTCGCCATTTTTATAATAACTCTTTTTTCAAATGATTTAGATAGTGAAACTTAGAGGATAGTGAGACAACATATCAAAGTACGTGTGGTATAAATTTTAGCTTATGGGTCGTTTTATTTTGGGAAATACGCGTTGTAGAAGATAGGTTTTTTGGCTAGTCCTAAAACTCATTTTAAACAGGTGTTCTGGGTAAAATGATCATAACCTATACATAGAAAATCAAAATCATGTGAGACAAATTTTAATGGAAATAGTACATTCCATATTTTGTTTTGTGAAATTTGTAGAATAATATATCAAATATTGAGAATGTTGCATGCAGTACAAGTTCTCTCTCTAGAACAATACATAATTCAACAAGGTCTGGAATTTTTACTATAACTTATTTTTTGGGAGGTTCCAAGCTATGACACCTGGAGGAATTGTAGAGAAGACATTGAATAATATTGTATATCATTTTTAGACCTTTATTCATTTCAAATACATAGTTATGCTTGTTTCAAATTATGGTTGTTGATTAATCCAATAACTAGTCATGTGGGACTTAGGTAAAGTTTGATGAAAATGATATTCTCTTGTTGTTGAATTTGAAGAAATCCCATAGGCCTATGATCACATACACCAGGTATCTTACAAAGTTACATGTATGTTTTTATGGTTACATTCGGTCATGACATGGTACATGCTTGAGGATACATAATTGGGAGGTTTAGAACATGGTTTTATGTAAGGGTTTATGGTATTTGGTTTATGGATAGTACGATGTGTTGCTAGAATCCTTTTGTTGGATATCTTGGTGAATTTATTTGTTATATGGTTGAGGTATATATTGGGTACATGGTTGAGGCATGTAGTTGATGAGTTGGAACATACATGAGGTGTATAGTTGATGATGTTGGTAAATCTTGATGAGTCATAGTTGATGTGTTGTTGATACATGATTGGTGCATTTTTAGAGGCACTTTATATTAGTATTGTTGGCACATAATTTATGATTTATGTGGAATAAATATTTTGGTATATTATTAGAAACACATCTTGATCTTGGTGATGGTTACGAGGTTTTTTGATGTGCATGGTTGATGCACTTGTGATAGTACATGTTCTGATAGTTATTGATGTACATGATTAGTTGATGAGATTATTTTGACAGATTATTCGCACAGGTTGATAGTAMAGGTTGTTGGTACGTGTTGACAGTGACAGTGATTTATTCARTGACATGCCAAGTTGTCTATATTTGGCATTTATATTTCAAGGCAGTAAGACAGGGCAAGGATAGGTGGYTSGAACCACCTTCCGGTTGGAGCCGAAGAACCAGGGAGTTGGAGCTTCCTTCAAGTTGGAGCCTAAGAATTCACGAGGTTGGAGCCTCCTTGTGGTTAGACACATAGAATTGGGTGGTTTTAGCCACCTTCTAGTTGAAGTTGGAGAACACAGGGAATTGGAGTCTCCTTCTGGTTGAAGTCGGAGAATTGGAAGTTGGTGCTTCCTTAAATGTAATTCTTAAATACATATAAGAAAAATATTCCATGGTTTTCTCCCACATTGGATTTCCACATAAAATACTGGTGTACTTTCCATTGTGTGGATGTTTCTATTATTGTTTACTATGCATTGATGGATGTTAATGTTATATGATGCAATAATATATTCATGAACATTGTTGAATAAATTAAAGGAATATAAATTGTGGTTATAAGTGTATAAATTGATCGTCACTAATTTACACCGCCCCCCCACCCCCCCTCTCAGTAATCCAACAAATTCATTTTATGGTACAATGATAATAGTTTAGTGTCTTGTATGTAAATTAATTACAAGGAAAAATACAATTCTTTACATCCAATAAAGTTTTTATTTTTATTTATTTTTCGTAAAATATACATTTTAGAAATCTACCTATATTATTTTTAATACTCAATTCGCTATAGTTCAACCAGTTAAGGCATAAGTTCAATATCCTTAAGGTGTGTTTAGTCGAGAAAAAACACCCAAAAATTCAGCCATGTTAAAAATTGATGTGACCCAAGCTAAAAATTGAATAAATAAAAAACACAAATTCAAATATAAAAAATCTAGAATGTTACATGAGAATTGTTTACAATAATGGAGTAACAGATACTTACTTTTACGGCCTCGCATACCAAGAGGGTATCCATTATGGATGAAACTCTTCCCTTGATGTTTATGCAATGTTATATTCTTTAATTAAAAAAGTTCTCTAATCCTCATTCTCATGAAGATGTTGTATTTTTGCTCACCATTGACGCCATGGAAGCTTAGTTTTTCTCACATTATTTTACATAGCATTTAGGCTGTGTGAATTTCTCTTGGTTTAATGATAATGCATTAATGCATCTTAGTATTAATACTTAGTTGTGGAATTTGAAAACGTTATCTTGCGGACTTGTATCGAAATTATGGTTTAAGACAGATTCCTCCCTTAGTGACTCCCTTCTAGTTTAAGATAGATTCCTCGAATGACATGACATTAGTGTCAAATTACATCACATTAGTGACTCACTTAGCTGTGGAATCCAATGGCATTAGTGACTCCCTTTTGGTTTAAGACAAATTCCTCACAAAGTTTGCAACAGATTGAAATACATCATCTCTCTACTAAATCAGAAGTAATGAATTTAGAATGGTTGTACCATCCCTACAAAATAAATATGAGAGTAGATATTATTACACTCATAAGAGTAATTTATTACGAAAAAGTAATTTATTATGAAAAATTGAATACTAATACGATACAATACTACACAATAGAGTGTGACTTTATTATATAGAGTTTTCAAGTGGTTATTGGATCTAACTTATTCTAAGTATAGAGAGAAGGATCTCAACTATGCATCAAAGATACAGATACTTGAGTATTTCTCACGTACACCAAAGATACATATACCTGAGTATTTATCACATGAGATAATGGACTGGCATATTATGAGCATTGAATCCTAAAGAGTGCACCCACTGAATGACACTCGATGCACCATGAACAAAACTATAGAAATACAAGGACATGAGTATATTACATCCTTTGTCAATTGGATGCCTGGAATCCCAGAAGAACCTTCTATCTTCCTTTCCGTACGCTTCAAATAACGCATGCCCTACCTTATCGACTTGTGCACATCCCTCTACTACATCTTTTACTGCACAACATGGCATGAAAAAATCCTCCATACATGAACCTCATATCATTCATGTCACTCAATCAGTATTATTCATCATCTCATGGTACAATACAATATTATATACTATGTTAATCCTAGAGAGAAGATCATGCAAATTTATTAGGCCCCAGAGAGTTAATGAGGATCTGTGCTATTGTATTTATATATGTAGAAAGGGAGAGGGAAAGAGGGAGATAGTGCTAGAGGAGAGAGCGAGAGAGAGAGAGAGAGAGACGAGGGGGAGAGAAAGGTCGGTATAGAAGGAGGAAGGGAGAGAGGGGATGAGGGGATGAGAGAGAGAAATATATGGAGGTAGAGATATGGGGGGTAAGAGTGGAAGAGAGAGATCCATACATAGAGAGAGTGATGGGAGAGAGAGGGTACAAGGAGATAGGGAGTAAGATGGATATAGAGAGAGATGGGTAGAGAGAGAGAGAGATGGAAACATATAGGGAG
Organism: Picea mariana; assembly: GCA_032191745.1. Lineage (NCBI taxonomy): Eukaryota > Viridiplantae > Streptophyta > Pinopsida > Pinales > Pinaceae > Picea > Picea mariana. Next base: position 202,235 of record JASDQU010104535.1, read on the forward strand.
TTAGAGAGATATAAGGAGAGAGAGGTAAAGAGAGAAGGGGGGAGAAAAGTGAAGGGGGGTGTAGGGGAGGGAGAGGGAGAGTTTGTGTGAGAGAGAGAAACATAGGGAAGGAAGGACAAAGGGAGGGAAAGAGAGCGTGTCACTGGGGGGTGAGGTAGGGAAGTGGGGAGAGAGAAAGAGATGAAGGGATAGAGAGAGGTAAAGAGAGAGATGGGTTAATATGTGGGAATATACAAAGAGAAATAGGGAGAGAGGGAACAAGTGGTAGAGGGGGAAGAGAGAGGGAGATGGGGAGATAGAAAATGAGTGATAAAGTGAGCAAGTGAGAGAGAGAGAGAGGTATGAGAGAGAGGCCTGAGAGAGAGAGAGGGGAAAATAGTGAGAGGGAGATATATCATGAGAGAGAGTGGGTATAGAGAGAGATAGAGATGTAAAGAATGAGAGGGGGGGAGAATGAGAGGGAGAAGGAGTTGAAATTTGACTTTTGAGGTGAATTTTAATGACTAATTATCACGATTCAGAGGTGATATTTTTTCATTTTGGAGAGTTCATTGATTTTATTCTTTTTATCCTCTAAAATCAAATTCTTGAAATTTAGACACCAACAAAGTACATGGATTACCACACAAATAAACCAATTTGAAATCTTCAAAACTTTTCCACATGCATAACTATAATAATAAAATTATATGAAAAAACAAAAATTATAATAGATGATATTATGACCATGATAGTTGAGGGCTTATGCAAATGTCCAATAAATTAAAAGTGTAAATTCCTTACTAACTTAACATATATATTTAATAATTAGTAGTTAATTTTTTATTTTTTTTACTCATTACTCAAATTTTATAATTGTATTATTATTTTTCTACATGTCCCATTTAGAAATTTAAAATTTGACATTCAACAAATCTACAATTCAGATCTTCAATATTCAAAATTATCTAAAATTTTGTATATAGTTTATGGGAGGCTTCAATATTCAATATGGAGGGATTTTCATGTAATAAGATTATGAGATACAAGTTGCAAGACTATTATATTTTTCTTTCAAAATGAATCATACCAAAAAAAGGTTGGAAAAAGCTATTTCTCAATGATGTTCAATGTCATGATTTTACAATGATAAAATATTCATAGTTCAATTTCAAATCTATAATAATATTTATTTTTTGTTTGAAAAATATAATTATGATAAATATGATTCTACTACAATTTYCTAGTTATATCGATAGGTGTCCTCTTTATTGATTTAATCACTATTTTAATTACAAATTTCAATATTGTGGTTAACAATTAAAAATGCTGATATATTTTTCTTMGTTTTCCCAAATTAATGAATGAGATTTAATTTYATAATTTTCGTGYATTTATGAATACAAYATTTTCTTTATTTACTTTTTCATATTTACTTAATATGATTAAGAAATTATTAACCTGCTCATTAATTACCACGTTTAATTATTTAACCAAGATTAATATATAAAATATCTCATTGACACGTTTAAAGTATTTAGAGCAGAGATTAATTCTACACATTGTAGTGGCCACATTTTTATGAAGGCGAAGCGCTAAAGTAGTGGTGGTTGGACGCATGAATGGATGCCAGGTTCGATCCTCATCACAGCCTTTCAATCCTTTCTCTCAAGCGTTTCAATTAACATTAAGCGTTTGAAAGCTCCATGCTGGGCGATAGTACCTGACGTTTGGCGTTTTTGTCCATAGCACGATATTTTGGTATGGACATGATTTTATTTTATAAAAACCTAACTCTCAGCACTGCGGCTCATTGATCAAGCGAGGTAATGTATCAATAGAACGGGTATGTAAAAATGCAATCCCTTGTTCTGCAAGCATTTTCTACATTTTTTCACGAGGTTACTAACATCGTTCTTGGAAGCAAAAGAACCGTCAGACCCTTTCTAGTGGGATATCCGTGTGACCTCACTGTATTATGTCAAAATGCAAAGAATATCAGCATAGAAAATTTTAATCACGGGATTGATTTTCTGAGAACAGTGAGGGTGTCACTATTGAATTTTGATCCGCTATACGTCTCATCACTGGTTAGTGTTGTAACTATCTGTATCTCGAGACAAATTGAGAGCTCACGGGAGATGGGTGGCTTTATGGAGGGACAACTTATTGAAGCTCAAGTGCAGGCGCGGCATAATTCTAAGGCCCTTGAGAAGGGTGTTAGGCTTATTAGAGATATAGCCACGGAAGAAGGCCAAATAGCTACTTGTATTGTGAGATGAGGTTTAGATAAAGTAAAGGCCCTGGTTCATATGTTTTTGAGCGTTTTACACAGACCGAGAATGAAGATGATGGGAATCTAAAGTTTTTCCATTCTTTATCTGTGAAAATAAGTGTGAAATGGTTCAATGTGTTCATTACCGAATCGCACAAGATGGATTGGACATCGCAGAATCCATAAGCAGTTGGATGTTGGATGTTGCAGTTCTGCTCAAATTTATTATTGATCGAACCCGGATACAAGAGACTCTACTATTTACGTTTTAACTTCACGTTTTTTTTTTACACATTTTAACTATTTGGCACACTTTCAGGGATTCAACATTAAATCAAAATTGGCCTCTGATTATTTATTTAATTAAATAAATAAATTATTTGATAAAGATACATACCCTTTTCACTTTTAAACGGGCACAAGAGCGAGGGTTGAGATCTGTTGGACGTCCGTCCTATCAAACACTCGATGTCTGTTGCATCATATATCACAGCTAATTGATTTAGATTTTATTTTTGATGAAACATTGGCATGTGCATTCATCATTGATGAAACGCGTTTTCCTGTACAAGTTTGAAAGTTTTAGACAATTTATTTATGTATGTATATGTTCATTCAATATATTTATACGTCTGAAATCGGAGAGAATTTGGACTTGGAACTCAGTCTCTATGTCGACAGTATACTCAGAACCCAATCAGACTATAAGATTATTTCTAAGTTGAGAGTACTTGCAACATCGTTTGTTGTGTTTGTGTATGTGTAGTATTTACATTGTTATTTTAATATTTTAGGGTTTATTGGGATTAGGGTTTTATTAGTTATTTGATTACATATTATATCTACTAAAATATAATACAGATTAATTATTAATATATTATTAAACTATATTAAGAGAGACAATATAATATTAATTATTAATATTTGATAATTATAAAATATAATTGTATAATATTAATTATTAATATTTGATACTTATAAAATATAATTGTTTGATATAAAATAACATTACACAATAATTATAATTATATAATTGTTTAATATAACATTACATTATATTACATTATACTATAATTATTAATATTTTATTATATTATCAAACAAAGTAATATCAATATTAGTTATTAATATTTTATCACATTTATTATATCAATGAAAAAATATTGTATATTGTATTTATTATTAGATTAAAAAAAATGTTAATATATAATATTAAGAAAAATACAATATTATATCTATTTGATATCAAATAATTATTTGACTGTAATTATTGTGTAATAAAAATGAATATTAATTATTTGATTATATTATTTTATATTTTAAACTAAATGTTAATAATAATATATTAAAATAAAAAAAGACAATGTTTATATGAAACATTCTTTTTATATACTTATTTAATATATAAAACATTACATTATATTAATAATAATAATATTTTATTTTTAAGGTCACGATAAAGCCACACCCCAGCGATTTGACTGGTAAAGTTTAAGGAGGTATACATACCTTACCCCCATCTCGATTTGAAACTTTTGACATTTTAAGAAGAAACACATGTTATTAACCATTAGACTCACTATAATTATTAATATATTATTATATTATATAAAAAAGCATTATCAATATTAATTATTAATAATTGATTACTATTATATCAAGAAAATCACTTTATTTAGATTATATCAAGAAAAAAACATTATTTTTATTATTTAATTACAAAAAATTATAATACATAACATCAACAAAAAGACAATATCATATATTATATTAGAAAAAAACATCATATAATTGTTTGATTGCATTTATTGTATCAATAAAAAAACACATTATAAAAAAAAAAAAATTATATAAAAAACTTTGAATACATTTATTATATTTAAAAAAATAGAATATTAATATTAATTATTTGATTAAGAAATATACAATATCAATATAATTTATTAATATTATTTATTTCATTATATTTCTTATATCAAGAAAATATAAAAATCAAATGTCTATTAACAATATATTAAGAAATACCACATTTTATATTTTTGTTGAATTTAAGATATTTTATATTTGAGCAAAATATAAATATTTTTTTAAAGATTTCATTATAAAAAAATTAGTTCCCATGAAAATTTATTTCATTATAAAATATAAAAATAAAATAATATATATAAAGAAAACACCATGACATGAAATAATTTGTCATCTTTGTGAAATGGTTCAGTTCAAGGTTCCTATATCGCATTTAATGTTTTTTAAGCTTCGCCAAAAATTACTTTTCGTAATGTGTGGGACACAAACCAACCAATTCATGCGATGAACATGACACCCACATTGCAATATGAAGAATAAAACAAGACGTTATAACATGATGAACATAGTAATGTTTTGTTCTCTCGAACATACTAACTTTGGACAATGAAGAACATAATAACGTTGCAATCTAACGAACATAATAATGTTGCAATGTGATGAACATAAATTGATGTCGTAATGTGATGAACATAGGCATGTCATTGTAACATAAATAGACATTGCACTCTAGTGCATGTCATCTTGTCATTGCAATGTGATGAACATTTCCTAATTTTTCAATGTGACACACTTATTCTAACGTCGCAATGTGACAAAAAATTCCAAACATCGCAATGTGTCAAACAAATTAACTTTTCAATCTACGAAACATATTAATGACACAATGTGATGAACACATAATGTTGTAATGTGATGTATATATTAAAGTCGCAATGTGACGAACATAGTGAAATTGCAATCTACCAAACATAGTAATGTCGCACTTTGATGAACATAGGCATGTCGTCGCAATGTGGATAGTAAGGTCACAATGTAAAGAACATAAAAAGAGGTTGAAATGTATCCCACATCACCCTGTCATTGCAATATGATGAACATTTCCTCACATTGCAATGTGATGTACATATCTTGACATCACAACGTGACAAACACTTCCAATCATCGCAATGTGTCGAAGATATACAAACATCATAATGTGACAAACATTTCCAAATGTTGCAATGTGCCAAACATATATGGATGTGGATAGGCATGTCGTCGCATTGTGTCACACATCATCTTATCGTTGCAATGTGATAAACATTTCTTGATGTTGCATTGTGATGCATTTATTCCAACGTCGCAATGTGACAAACATTGTTAATTGTTGGCCAATATGATGAACAATGTTAATTGTTGGCCAATATTATGAACATTGTTAATTGTTAGCCAATATGATGAACATTTCTCGATGTTTCATTGTGACGCACTTATTCCAAAGTCGCAATTTGTTGAACATAATAACATTGAAGTCTACCAAACATAGTAAAGTCACACTATGATGAACACATAACATTGCAATGTGATGAAAATATAGTGTTGCAATATGACAAACATAGTAACGGTGCAATGTTATGAACATAGTAACATTGCAATCTACGAAACATAGTAACGTCGCGATATGATGAAAATAGGCATGTTGTCGCAATGTGGATAGTAGCGTTGCAACCTGTCAAACATAAATATATGTCGCAATGTGATGAACATAAATACATGTTGCAATGTGTCCCACATCACCCTATCAATGCAATATGGAAAACATTTCCTCACGTTGCAAGGTGACGCACATATCTTGACATCGCAATGTGACAAACACTTCCAAACATCGCAATGTGTCGAACATAGTAAACTTGCAATCTACCAAACATCGTATTGTCGTGATGTGATGAACATATATTGACGTTGCAATGTTACAAACATTTCCAAACGTTGTAATGTATCGAACATAGTAATGTTGCCATCTACCATGCATAGTAACATCACAATGTGACGAACATATACAGACACCCCAATGTGACAAACATTTCCAAACATCGTAATGTGTCAAACATAGTAACAATACAATCTACCAAACATAGTAAGATCACAATGCAACGAACATATATGGACGTCACATTGTGACAAACATATACACTTGTCACCATGTGACAAACAATTACGAACATCACGATCAGATGAACATAAATTGGCATTGTAATGGGACAAATGCAATGTGATAGACATTTCCAAACGTCGCAATGGGACAAACAAAACCTATTGTCGCGATTTGATGTACACAACCCAATGTGTCGATGTGATAAACTTTTTTCGATGTTGCAATGTGACCAACATAACCCGCTATCAAACTATAAAAAACCTATTCCAATGACATATCGTGAGAAACATAAACCTTCATCTTAATATGATGACCATAACCTTAGGATTTCAAATGACGAATAAAACCTTATGTTGACATGTGATGAACAAAAGATGATTTCACAATGTGATGAACAAAAATTGATGTTGGCATATGACGAACAAACCATAATGTCCCAATTTGATGAACAAAATATGATCAACAGTAATGTGTTAGTGCCATAGTAAACTACGATGAACATAATCAACATGTCCCACCATAATGACAGCCACGTGGTCAACGGAGGCCAACCATGGGCATGTTCAACCATAATAAACTATGATCAACCATATTCAACCATGGTCATGGTCAACCTCACTCAACCATCATGAAGGACAACCATGGTCAACCATAGCCAACCTTTTCTTCCCAAAGTCAACCAAGGTCTACCAAAGTAAACCATGGTCATGGTCAACCATACCTGACCAATTTTTATTTTCAATTGAGGTATTATTGTATTAATACATAAATAATATATTATTAATGTATTACTACTTTAGTAATGTATTTATTAAGGGATTAATACTTCAAGAATGTATTTTTTAATTCATTATTAAAATAATTAAATATGTTATATTATACATTAATATATTAATACTTTACCAATGTATTTATTAATTCATTTAATGTATTAAAGGTAA
>JASDQU010104536.1:8139-32295 GCA_032191745.1 Picea mariana
CCCCCCATTGTCTTAGTATTTTCAACACATATTGATTTGCCTCCTTCTCCTCCTAAACACAAAGCCTCTAAGAAGAAAATTGCAACATCTCTTATTGACTCCTTTGTTCCCTCATCTGATATACCACCTCATGTTGACCCTCCTACTCTCCCATTTGAAGTAGCAATATATTATGTCCCCTCTGCTCCTACACCTGATACAGGTCAGCCTTCTAGTTCTACTATCCCCCATGCATCTGAAAAGAATCAATCCTCTCAAAAACCCATTTCTTCAAAACCCTCACTTGCCGAAATCTATAGAAGGAAAAGAAAAGAAAGGGCTTAAGAAACTGTAATTGAAGAACTGACAAAACCTCTTGTAGAGATTCCTCAATTGGAAGTTGAAGAAAATCCCCCAATTATCCAATCTACAGTTGACACAAAAATTCTTAGAAGATCATATAGAAGGAAGCTTGTTTTATTAGAAGAGTTTGTTCCAAGCAGTGAGATGGTAGAGCCTAGTGATAAGTTGTCAAAATTTAAAGCTTCCCCTCTTGAAATGGAAGCATTGGAAGCCATAGTCCAGTTGAGAGACTCTCCACCAGAGCCAGCTTCAAAGGCAGAGAAAAGACCTAAAGAGGATTGGGCTAAATTGTTCAAAGAGACAGACAACCAGCTTAGGAAGGTCCAGTAAAAGAATCAAAAGTTACATCAGGAAAACATCACACTTGGGAGACAATTGACAAGCCAAGTAAACGAACTGGCAGAGGAATGCAATCAGCTAAAGAAAAACATCAGAAGAAAGAGGGTGCAGAAGAAGAAATTGGCCAACATATACAAACAAAATCTTAGTCTAAGGGAAGAGTATAGAAGTCTGACAGAGCACTTATACTTGGCCAAAAATATGCTTAGCAAGAAGAATTTGGCTATCTTCTTGAAGGAGATTTCCCCTACTAGTTACCCCAAGCTTAATGATGAATTCAATATGTTCTAAATTTTTTTGTGATTGATGATAGATTCTGAAGTCATGTTTATGTTATGTTAAAGGGGGGTATGTATGGTATATCTGTTGAGATGAAGTCTGAGTAGTCTCCAATATACCAGTACTTGGAATTAATATGCTTTTGTCCAGACAAGCCTTCATTTAAAAAACACTTTTGGCACAAATTTTGAATTTTCCAGGGCTACATAGGTTGTATAATGAATTACCAGGCATATATCTACTCCTTCTAGCACCTAGTTCACTTTTCAAAGCGATTTCTCACTCGTTGTCTTTCATCTCTGTTATTGTGAACTTGGAGTTCTATTCATTTCATGTTTATATTATGATTCATGATTGTCTTATTATCTCTGCATAAATAAACAAGATTCACACTTCCTACTGCTAGTTATATTTGGAATGTCCCATGAATGGTTTATAGATGTGATATTGTGGATATGATCAATTTCTTTCATCCATTGCAATTATAACTTTTTGAAAAATATCCTTTTGGAGGCCTTGCCTTGTCTTGATTTATCCAAACTTATATTGAATTGACTATTGAGTGTGTGAGGTATTCACTTTGATCCATTTTTTTACATACATTATTGAGTTATTGATTAAGTTACCAGGCCCTTTCGAATCACAACCTAGAAAGACTCCTGGACTGATAACAAATTGGCATCATTGTCGGGGAGAGGAGTGTTAAGCAAGCTTCCCTGGGAGGTGACATAGTCCCAACTTTGATGATAGACAAAGTCTGGGCATCATTATTTTGGTTGTAATATTCTATCTGGTGACTCCATTGGTAAATTGTGGCTCCTAAGAAGGCACATACTCAAGCAAATCCTCAATAGACACTAGTTGATCCAGTATCTGATCTTGAGAGGATCATCAAAGAAGGAAAGACATTGTAGAAGGGATCTTCCAGTTCAGGTTTATCCAGAAATCCCTCCATGTCTTTTCCAAAAAAACCATTAATAAATCCAACAATTGTTGAAGCTATAAGTTCATAAATTGGTAGTGAAAAGATAGTTTTAGAAGTTCATGGATTATCTGATATAACTCAAGAAGATATTTCAACCTTTTTTCTAGAAGAGATTTTCTCATATTCTATAGAGGCTTCTAAATATGAAATAGAACCCAATTCATCCTTTATTCATACAAATCTTCCTGTAGTTGAACTTGTCTTACATGAACTGTCTGTGAAAGGAGAAGAAAACCTTGCCCAGATGTTGTCATAATTTTATAGGGATTATTATTTTCCATTTTCCACTACAAGTCCAAAAATACCTTCTCCTCTTATTACCTTACCCTCATCTTAGAAATCATCCTCATCTCAATCCATTGTAAACTAAACTCCCAGTGCATCTACATCTACTGTTTTCATGGCAACAACAGCTCACTAAGATGGAAAGAATTGTAGTTGCTAGATATGCCCCTTTAGTATTTCCTAATCCTATAAATGCAATGCCTACTGGAGACTATCAAAAGTATATGCCAAAATTTTCATGGGTAGAAGAGGTCACAAATGAAGAACACCTTGAATTGTTTTATAGTTATGCTGATAACTTAAATATCACAGATGAATATGTATGCATGAGATTGTTTGTGAAAATCTTAGATGGAGAGGCCAGGAGGTGGTTTAGATAATTAACCCCAGGATCTATAACAGGGATTGAATTTTTTGATGACATTTTATTAAAAAAATGGGGTGATAAGAAAGAATTTTTGTACTACATTGCAGAGTTTGGAAAATTGAGAAGGGAGAGTGTTCAATGAGTGTCAAACTTTCACTAAGAAATTTAATAGAATGTACAGTAAGATCCTAGCTGAAATAAAGCCTACCGCTACCTTTGAAAATATCACATATTCTAATGCTTTTGATGTCGAATATTTTTTTCTATTGAGAGAAAGGAGGTCTGTTACATTGGCTGACATGCAGGATGCAACACTTGAAGTGGAATCTAATATCCTTGATGCAGAAAACTTGAAAGGTAGAGGAGAAAGGTGTTGATCTTAATATTGAGAAGATGGAAAAAATGATTGAGTCTTTGACTTAAAAATTTTCCAAGATGAAGCTTGAGAAAAATCATCCCGCAAGAGGTATAGAGCCTAACACTTTCATTCCTCGAAATACAAATCCATATAGGAGGAATAATGAGGAACTTCATATTTTATAGAGAAATCGAAATGCAAATGAAGATCAAAATATCAAAACCCCTTTTTAAAACACAGTAATGGAAGAGGAGCATCCTTAAGAAGAAGATGAGATTCATTGTTTGGGAGACAAAGGGGATGCTTCTTTCTTGACACAAGATGCCTATGAATAAGATTTTCTTAGTCAACCATCTAGTCAATATCCAAATGAAGAATCTATTTGTCTAACTGATGAACAAAATAGATACAATCTGAGATCTAAGTAGAGTAATAATAAGAAATATTAACAAGCTACTACCAAGGAAGTTCCTGCCCCTACAAAACAACAACCAAGCAAATATCAAACTCCAACCAATAATCAAGTACTTCTTAAGGCTCTTATGCAAGAGGTAAAGAATCCTAACAAAGTCCCTTTCTCTTTTAGTTTTGAATCAGAAATCCAGAAGCTTAAAATCCCCATACTACTCATGGAATTAATGAAGAATGGTTCCTTCAAACAAACCATCCTAAAATATCTTGATCCTAAACCCATGCCAACTTCTGCTGATGTTGTGAATCTCTAAGATGATAAGCCTACCATTGTCCATAGTTTGGTTGAAGACCATGAGGAAACCTCTCCACCATTCTGTGTTTCCATGAATATCCATGACAAAATTATACATAACTTCCTTATAGATACATGAGCCTCTCATAACTTCATGCCAAAAGAAGTTATGGATGAGTTGGGTCTAGATATTACCAAGTCTTATCATGATCTATTTTTGATTGACTCTAGGAGAGTTAAGTGCCTTGGTTTGATAAAAGATTTATCCATTTATTTATCTCAGTTACCCATGCGAAGCATGGTGAAGGACATTGTGGTAGCTGATGTGCCACCCAAATTATGTGCCCTTGAAACCTAATAAGAAGGAGGAAGACCCTGTTGTTTTTCAGTACAATTTAGGAGAGGAAAAATGCCCTAAAACTATAAATCTGTCCTCACAATTGGCTGTTGAACAGAGAGATGAATATGGCAGTCTGATGAGAGATTTTTTAGACATTTTTGCATGGGAGTACAGTGATCTAAAGACCTATGACACTCAAGTAATTAAGCATAAAATTCCTCTAAAGAAAGAAGCCACTCCATTCAAACAAAAACTGAGATCTATCAACCATCTTCTTTTGCCTATAATGGAGAAAGAAATTAAAAATTTATTGAATGCTCAAATTATCATTCCACTTAGATATTCTGAGTGGGTTGCTAATCTAGTTCCTATTAGGAAGAAGAATGGGGATATTAGGTTGTGTGTTGACTTCAGGAACTTGAACAAGTGCTCTAAGAAAGACAACTACCCTTTTCCTAAGATGGAGCATACCTTACAAAGAGTATATGGAGCTAGTGTCATGTCCTTTATTGATGGGTTTTCAGGATATAAGAAGATATCAGTGCACCCAGTTGACAGAGAAAATATTGCCTTCAAAACTCCTTGGGGTACTTTTATGTATGCAAAGATGCCCTTTGGGCTTATGAATGTTGGGGCCACATTTCAAAGGGCCATGGAAATTGCTTTTGTAGGTGAAAAGGATAAGTTTTTTCTGATATATTTGGATAATCTAACAGTGTTTTCTCACAGCCATAAAGAGCATTTGAAAAATTTGAGGAAGACATTCTCGAAGTGCACAAGGTATGGGATTTCATTAAATCCAAAGAAATCTCAATTTTCATTAAAAGAAGGTAATCTTTGGGGACATATAGTGACTGCTGAAAAAGTAAAGATTGACCCTACAAGAGTAGAAGTTATTCAGAAGATATCAATTCCAAGATCTAATAAGGGCATCCAATCATTTTCTGGTAAGATTAATTTCATTAGGATATTTATTCCTAATTTTTTGGAATTGGTTAAACACATCACTAGCATGCTAAGGAAATATTCAAAGGTTAAATGGAATGATGCAGAAAGGGAGTCTTTTGAAGCTATAAAAAAGGCCCTTATGTCAGCTCCTACTTTGATCAACCCTGACTATTGTAAATATTTTTACATTTTTTCATTTTCATCTAATGATACCATTGCAGGAATACTACTTTAGAAAAAAGATCAAGGACATGAACAACCAGTGCCTTTCTTCATCAAGACATTAAGAGATGTTGAGGTAAAATATGACCCTATTGAAAAACAAGCCTATTCTTTGATCAAATCACTTAAGGATTTTAGGATCTATATTTTGCATGCCAAAGTAATAGCTTATGTACCATCTAGTTCAGTCAGAGATGTTCTTATTCAACCAGATATAGATGGTAAAAGAGCCAAGGGCATTTCAAATCTCATTGAGTTTGATGTTGACATTAAGCCAACTAAATTGATCAAGGGTTAGGGTTTGGAAAAGCTTTTTAATAAGGAGAATTGTGAGGTATTGGGCATAAATTTCATCAGTATAAATGCAGAGGAAGCACAATCAGAAATTTATGTTCAAAGTTACAGTCATGATCAGCCAATTTCGGCCAATTTGTCCTCTTGTGAGTGGTAAAGCAGTATAATACATTTTTTACAGAGCCTTGCAGGCCCTACATAGATGAATCCATCATAGGTGAGAGCATTAAAACTCAAGGAAGTCAAGTTTTGTATTAATGAAAATATGCTTTATTGGAAAGACCCCTCTGGGATGTTGTTAAGATATCTTGACAAAGAAGAATCAGTTCAGGTTATGCATTAGTTTCATAGCAGCATTTGTGGTGGCCATCATTATTAGAAGACTACATCCCATAATATTTTGAGGGTTGTTTACTATTGGCCATGTTTATTTTCTGATGTTTTATCTTATGTTAAGACTTGTGACAAGTGTCAAAGGTTCACTGGAAAACAACATCTGAAATCTCTTCCATTAAAACCCATTGTAGTCACTAGACCTTTCCAACAATGGGGGTTGGATTTTATTGAATAGATACATCCATCATCAAGTGGCCATCATAGGTGGATATTAGTGGCAATTGACTACTTTACAAAATGGATTGAGGCTATTCCCACCAGGAATGCCACTCATTCTGCTATCATAAATTTCTTGAATGATCATGTCTTTGCTAGATTTGGCTGCCCAAAAAGACTTGTTACTGACAATGCAACTTCTTTTAAAGTTGATTTTTTGGTGAAATTATGTGAAGACATGGGTATTTAGATTGTTCACTCAAATTCTTACTATACTCAAGGCAATGGCCTTGCTAAGTCATTAAACAAAAGTCTAGTGAGGATCATTAGAAAATTGCTTGAAGAAAATCAAAGTAGTTGGGATTCCAAATTAAAATTTGCACTCTAGGCTGATAGAGTGACAAATAAGAATTCCATTGGAACTTCTCCTTTCAAGCTGGTGTATGGCACTTGAGCCATTTTTCCTATCCAACTAGCATTACCTGTTGCAAATTTTTTTCAAGAAGAATAAGGGGAACCAAATGATTTGGTTAGAAGGATTCTTCATCTAGTTGAACTTCAACAGGTAAGGGAGTAGTTACTTGAGAAGACAGAGCTACATCAGAATAAGATGAAGGAAAGTTTTGGTAAAAAGGATAAGGAATATGTCTTCCAAACATGACATCTTGTCTTAAAGTGGGATTCTTACAGACAGGATAAAGGCAAGCATGGGAAATTCGACATGTTGTGGACTAGACCTTTCATCATCACTCAAGTGATGTAGAACAATACTTTTCTCTTGCAGAATCTAGAAGGTAATGAACTATTTTGTGGCCTAGTCAACATGCGTTTTCTCGATACCTATTTTTACAAAAGATTTTTAAAGCCTTCTCCATTGTCAATATCTTTTCTTTTTCAGTTTAGTCTCTTAATAAATCCATGCCCAATGGAACAACATTTGACTTTTTGTAAGTTTTGTAAGTGATAGGAAAGGCAACTCTTCTTAAGAGTTCTTGGAACCTCATAGGGAGGCTTCCATCCACAATTTGAGCTAGATGTTATCTCCCAATAAAAATCCCTTTTTATTCCTGCCTTAAGTAATTTTTATAGCTTTTATGTTAGGAGTCATTTAATAAAATATGCCCTTCATAAGTCCAGTCAGCCATATGAGTCATGTCACATAGGGTAAAAATGACTCAATGGTTGTCATAGTCATTATCCTAAGTCATTTTAGGTCAAATTTTAAATCATTTATCTCCTTTCACATGATTCGTGGTCATATAAGTAGGTTTTGGTCTTTGCAAAAGTTATCATATGTCTCTCAAGTCATGATTTGACCATTATATATCATTCCACTTCATGATGGTGAGTCTGTAGCACGTCTGTGTATTTTTTTACTGGAGGCGCTACCAACTCAGCTCCTATTTTCAGCGCATAGCATCATTTCAGTGTGTGGCATGCTACGAACTCGGAGGGAAAAGATCCCGATTTGAAATTTAAATTTTTACATGAAGAAACTATTAAAAGGAGGTGTGCCCGAGCTATTGTGACCTTAATCAAAGAACTAATACCCTCTTCCACAGTTGCAGATGTTCATCAAAAGGTCTTAAGGTTTGAATATATTCTTCTTTTGGGATCTTTTTTCTCACCATTACTTGTGCAGAACAATTGAAGTAGGTATTCCTCTCTCTCATGGCACCAAGGAAGGACCCGATCCCTAGGAAAAGGTCGGGATCCCTTGTCATATTTGAGCATATATATAACTCACTAATTAAGCAATAAATGAATCATGTGGACTCCTTCAAACACTTGGGTTGCTGGAGATTTTTCCAGAAGCTGCAAGGATACCATATGGAGGTATCAAGGGATTTTGTACAGAATTACAGGGATGGAAAAAAAAAATTGGTCCACTAGAAATCCATCTGACAACAGATATGATTGTTGAAGTGAAAAAGATCCCTAAGAAAGGGGAACAATGTTTCACAACAAATAAAATTGAAAAGGAAGATTGGTGCCAAGACATGCTCAACCTAAGCATAGAGGAGTTGATCTAGTGAGAGGTGTTCCTAGGAAATGGTTGATAGAAGACTATGAAAAGTTGTTGTTAATCATTCAGAGGTTTTTCACATGTGAAGGAAGATACAACTGGGCATTGCAGTATCATTTTAATCTCCTCCTCCATTTCACTAGTAAGAAAGAGATAGACTTATCCTTTTTCCTCTTCAAAATTTTACAAAGGATGATTTCTTTTGCACAAAGAAAACCTGAGAAGCTTCAAAAGTCTATTTTTCATCATGCTCTAATCAAAATTATAGTTATTTAATGGTTGAAAAAGGAAGGGAAAGATTGGCCTACCTTCTTGTTTGTATCAAACTACCATATTGATTTGCCTTCTTCTCCTCCTAAACATAGAGCCTCTAAGAAGAAAATTGCAACATCTCCTATTGAATCCTTTGTTCCCTCATCTGAGATACCACCTCTTATTGACCCTCCTACTCTCCCATTTGAAGCAGTAATAGATTTTGTCCCCTCTTCTCCTACACTTGAGACAGATCCCTCATGCATCTAAAAAAACATCAATCCTCTCAAAAACCCATTTCTTCAAAACCCTCACTTGCCCAAATATATAGAAGGAAAATAAAAGAAAGGGCTCAGGAAACTGTAATTGAAGAACAGGAAGAACCTCTTGTAGAGCTTCCTCAAATGGAAATTGAAGACAATCCCCCAATTATCCAATTTACAGTTGACACTTGAGTTCTTAGAACATCATCTAGAAGGAATCTTTTTTTATCAGAAGAGTTTGTTCCAAGCAGTGAGGTGGTAGGGCCTACTGTTAAGTTGTCAAAATTTAAAGCTTCCCCTCTCAAAAAGGAAGCATTGGAAGCCATAGTCTAGTTGAGATACTCCCTACCAGAGCCAGCTTCAAAGGAAAAGTAGAGACCTAAAGAGGATTGGGATAAATTGTTCAAAGAGACAAACAGTCAGCTTAGGGAGGTCGAGGAAAAGAATCATAAGTTACATCAAGAAAACATCACACTTGGGAGACAATTGACAAGCCAAGTAAATGAACTGGCAAAGGAATGCAATCAACTGAAGAAAAACATTAGAATAAAGAGGGTCCAGAAGAATCAATTGGCCAACATATACAAAAAACATCTCAGTCGAAGGGAAGAGTATAGAAGGCCGACAAAGCACTTATACTTGGCCAAAAATATGCTTAGCAAGAAGAATTTGACTATCTTCTTGAAGGAGATTTCCCTTTCTAGTTCTCCCAATCTTGATGATTAATTCAAGATGTTCTAAAATTTTGTGTGATTGATGATAGATTCTGAATTCATGTTTATGTTATCTTAAAGGGGTATATGTATGGTATATCTATTGAGATGAAGTCTGAGTAGTCTCCAATATATCAGTACTCGACACTAATATGATTTTGTCCAGAAAAGCCTTCATTTACAAAACACTTTTGTCACAAAGTTTGAAGTTTTCAAGGCTACAGAGGTTGTATAATGAATTACCGGGCATATATCTACTTCTTGCAGCACCTAGTTCACTTTTCAAATCAATTTCTCACTCACTGTGTGCTAAAACAGTCTCCTACATCCAATTGGTAGTGCGAAGAAGGGTTCCATGGTGTTATGCGCTGCAAATGCGTCAAAGTTATGAGTGTGGAAGATTCGGTCAAAATCTGATCTGGTTCTCAGTAGTCAATGATTAGTTCGGTGTTCCATTTGATGGAATTCGAGGGTATAAGTCTCCTACACTCATCAGGATGCTTTGGTGGAGCTATTGAAGACCAAAAAGTAGGATAGAGATTGACTCCATGAAAATAGGATCTAGATGCTAAATATTTGTAATTGATTTGATTAGGAGATTTTGTAGGTATTCGATTCTCTCTTTTTGGATCTAATAACTAGCATGTAATCTTATTTAAGCCCACAGAGGCAATAGTGCTAAAGGTTTGAAATTGAATTCTCATTTGTTCTCTTTTGAATCTAAACCTTTTTGATATATCAAGGAATGATAAGTTTCTTCCATTGGATGTTGTTCAGTCCCTCTTCCTATCTTTCATCTCTGTTATTGTGAACTTGGACTTCTATTCATATCATTTTTATATTATGATTTATGATTGTCTTATTATCTCTGCATAAATAAACAAGATTCACACTTCCTATTGCTAGTTATATTTGTCCTGTCACATGTATGGTTTATAGATGTGATATTGTTGATATGATCAACTTCTTTCATCCATTGCAATTATAACTTTCTGAACAATATCCTTTTAGTGGCCTTGCCTTGTCTTGATTTATCCAAATCTATATTGCATTGAACATTGAGTGTGCGAGGTATTCACTTTGATCCATTTTTTTACATACATTATTGAGTTATTGATTAAGTTACCAGGCTCTTTCGAATCACAACCTAAAAAGACTCCTGGAGTGATAACACTTAGCATGTCCAAAATCTGATAATGTGAATATACCAACTTGTATGGGAAAGGTTGGCCAATCCCTTTTCTATGAAACTTTTAGTTATTTAGTGATGCATGTTGAAATTTTCTGATAGGCTACTTCTCTATAGAAAAATTTTCCTGGTAGAAATATAGGCAGAGCATGTGGATATTAAAAACAACCAAATAATCTCATATAAGAAAAATTTTCTTCAATGCACCAGTCTGCAATATCACCCAAATTTCCAATAATTTGTTCTGAAATTATGGGAGGCGGTTGACCATAAATAGCTTCATGTATTGGAATGACAACATTGTGACAAATTTCATAAAAAAAATCCTTTTCATTTCCCTCCCATAATTTGGAAGGATAGAGGTGTATAGTTTTAGTGACAGTCTGAGTCCAGCTCAAATTCATAATAGGAAATGGGGTTCTGAAACACATTAAGTCCATAATGTATGCAGACATATAGAATGGAGCAAGCTATCATTTGGGTTTTTGGGCTATGTAATCCTCTTTGTTTTTGTCTAGGTTATTTGACAACATTTTTCCCCAATAAAAAGTATAACCATTTTCTACTTCATGGATTAAAGGAACCCAATCTATAGTAAAATGTGTATGGATTTTCTTTACAAACTCTCTACACAACATCATGGTATTATACATAATATGGGAATCATAGGAGGTTGTAGAATATGTTCCATAATTATCAACTTTGAATTTATTTGCATTTCCCCACCAAGTTTTTACAATATCATGGATAGTTCTTTTGTAACTCACACATTTATCATTCTCAAACTTCGTTATAAATGATGAATTATAAGTATATTTGTGGGTGCAAGTATTACTTGAATTTCTTCAGGCCAAAATGAGACAACAATGGTATTTTGATGACTCCAGATGATTCTGGTTGGAATATCAATGTGATCCAGGGCCCATTGTATCATATCTATGTATGGAAACATTTTTGGCCATGATGCGACTTTGTGAATATCTAACTTAGCCACCTCTCTTAGCTTGTTTGTGATTGACTAATCTTCTCCTTCGCTTGATTCATCAGAATGGAGGGAATTTTCCTGCTTCAAGATTTCATAAACCTACTTCAATGATTTAATGACATTTGTCAGGTGAGCGATAATGTTTGAAAAAAAATTTGAATTTTGGTTTGGGTCTTCTACAAATGGATCTTTCTTCTTTCATGTTTTATGTGGTGCCATAATTTCTAAGTATCAGTCCTCTTGTAAGAAAATAAAACTCTATGAGACCAACTATTGTAGCGAAAGTTCTGAAGGAAAATAGAGAAATGATATGAAATTGAAAAGTTATTTTATTGAATAGAAGACATAAACCATAAATCAATTTTATAATTAATCGAATGACAGGGTAATCACGTCAAATATGCCAAATTTTTCACCTGACGACCGTAAGATTTTCAAATCCTTTACCTTAACCACATTAAATATACCTTTAATGATCACGATTTAATTAAGATAAGTGATTTCGACGCTTTGGCACTGGGGAGTTTCGAATGAGAAATGCTAAATATCTCCCGAAAGCCGATTTCACGGAGCAATTAATAATCCTTTAATTGATTGTTTTTTTAATAATTAACCACAATTTATGGTCTCTTTAACTTTAAGTTCTTCAGAACTCTAGGACTCTAGAGCTTCATGAGATTAAATTTTAAATGTTTTCAAGTTTATCTAGAAGGCCTAACTCACAGAGTGATTACTTACCATTAATTGCGCCAAATAAAACATGTTTTATAGTTTAATATTCAAAGATTTAAAATTTCAGCATTCCGACACTTCGGTGCTCCGACGTTTCTTGGATTTTGTTGATGACTTAATCTTCCGTAGGACAATCTCCCATAGTGACGTGGAAAGATGATGTTAGTTATGATGATGTGTCATGAAAATTTGAGTGACACATGAAACCTTAAATATTGTGAATTATATAACCAAGAGTGCCCAAATTGAGTGTCGCGTGTCACCACATGTAAAGATTGGTAGGTGGCAGAGGATACGTCAACTGATTAATTAAAATATTTTGTGGAAATTCATAGCTCCGAGACTCCATAGCTTCATGACTTTAGGATTTTTAAGAATTTAGACATTTGAGCTTGAACTCTTGAATCACGAAGTCCCGAAGTAAACTTTGAATTATTATGTTGATTAAATATTTTTCGATTCTAAAACTCTGAAGTTGCGAGAGACGTCGATCTAGATGAGTATCAAGTTTTTAACAGCTGGTGCTTGATCCTCCCTGTCAAAATGTAACAAAAAATATTTTAGTTAAGAAATGATATTCCTAAAGTTTAAAAATTTATTTTGAAAAAACCAAAACAAAAAGGAATTTGAAAATTTGATTGTTATTCGAAAATTTTATTTATGTTCTAACATAGGCTCCATCTGGGCATTGTGGCTCCCTGTGAGGCAGGAAAGAACAGTAGACCAGGTGCCTTAATTGGGTAAATGGAGTCATTATTTTTTTTTGTTGATCTAAATGTTTTCTTTATTTTTATAATTTTAATATTATATAGAAGTGATAAAAATAACCATATCTAAAAATTTGAAGCATACTTGGTGATTGATTTCAAGTCAGGATAATAAGAGTTTTATTTTCTTAAAATTTATTTAAGAATTATCCACAATAATCAAAGTAAATTTAACTAAAATATCGTATTTTAACTGACTCTGTTTTTTCTCAAGGTTATAAAGATGCAAAATCTGTTTACTTAAGAAATCCTGGCTGGTTCAGGATATAAATATTATTGAAAAGGAACTAAATAACAAAGTGTATTATACATATATGAAAGAAATCCTTACATACATCATAGATATTTATTCACTATGAGCGGGCCTCTTCATTAGGTTGGTGAAGTTATATATATCTCCCTTTATTGAATTTGCTTTCACCACTTCAAAAAAAATCTTTCATTTAACTGAGATGAGGGAAATCATTATAAAAATTCCCTTTCATCATCTCTATTTGGAAAATATGGGGCCATTCAATCCGTGAATTTCATTTCACCATCTGTCTTTGATTTTATTACTTTGAAGTGGGGGAAATCAATTGTATCTAAGATACAATTGATGACATCCATTTCTGATCTAATGAAAAATTGGTATGCCTACAGTTTTAAGAATACTCCCAGATTAGTTTTCTTTCAATTCTAAGTATACCTTTGCCTATAGGTAAACTATATTAGGAAAAATTTATTTGTTTTCAGGGATGAACCTTGAGAAAATTCATCAGCTGAAATATAATATTAGCGATAAATTTACTAGGATTAGCCTAGACATATTTTTTCAAATAAAATAAAGAAACATGTAAAATCTTCGCCCGACTTGTTTTAAAAAGCATAATTTAAGTTTTTAGTATTGACTAAGTTTATTCATTTCTACAGAGACTAATATGATTGAATAAGAAAGAGAAATTTAATTTGTAGATAAGACTAGAGTGAGAGGTGAAAAATATTTAAAAATTTCATATCAGCTCAAATGAACGGAAAATAATTCACACGAACTTCTTTGTCAGGACAAGACTCCTTCTTCACTCTATTCTGCATCCATATTCCTACCTTTCGGTATTTTCTTATAATTATTGTCTAAGTTTCATACCAATGATGATCATAGACCCAATAAGGATGACGTTACAAATCTTCTCTTCACTGCTTCTCTAATATTTATGTCAATGATGAAGCCATCTTTCAATTTGTGGGAAATATCTCTCATGTCTGTTATAACCAAGTTTTTCATACTTAACAAAATAGTAAGGAGAGGGAAGAGAAGTTATTATCTAATTTTCTTTGAAGTTTTAAAGAATAATTGTGTCTATTCATGATATTATTCTAGAGAATTCGAAAGAGAGGAAAAGATGAGTCATGAACATGATGCTTGTGAATGTTTCAATTGTGCAATTTCTACTCTTCAGGAAAAGGTTCAAGAGATATCAGAAATGATTCAAGAGCTCCAAGATTCGAATTTTCAACTTCACAATCGGATTCAATCACAGGAAATGACACATATTAAGGAGTTGGTGATGATAATAAGAGATGTGAGTCAAAAAATGATGTTTTTAAGCTCTCATCGTTGGAAGTTGAGACTATTACGAAGGCAACAACCACCAGTGAACATTCCTACAAACTCAGTTGCATCCATAGTTTCTATAGCATCATCTCCTTTTCCCAAAGGCTTTTCACCTCCAGAAAATGATTGGAATGTTGAAGAACTTCGACCTTTGGTTCTTCAAGAAAATGAAGGATTTCAACAGTTAGACGATTCTACGGAATAAATGGAAGTAAAGAACAAAGAATATATAATTTGTATCAGTAGTCATTAATGGGTTATCATGTTCAATTTTGTTTTGTTTTTTTTGGCTGAAAATTTTTGACAAAACTATGAAGGATCAAGATGGAGAGAGATAGGTAGTTACTATAAAGAATGTCAAGTTTTGAACTTATAATTTCTATAGCTTTTGTATTCCAAAACTGTTATAATGTTTTCATGACTTTATTCGCTCTTAATGAATTTTTCAGTTGTTCTTGTCAACATGAGTATTGTTTTATTAACTAAAGAGCGAGTTTAATTTTTTTTCTGAAATAAATTGTTTATTTTATAATTTTTATTTTTTCTTTTAAATGTAAATAAAAAACAATTATTTCCTTGAAATATATTTACATAAATTTTAACACTCAAAATCAAATCAAATATAAAAACAAAAATAAATGAAAATGCCAATATAAATCCAATCCACACCAATATGTACAATGAGACCTAAAACTAAAAACAAAAATCTAAACTATTGCATAAAAAGTTTTAAATATTGCCCATTGTTAGGGGCCTCAAGAATCTCTCCATTTAAATTTTCAAGAGAGAATGAATTTCTCCCTTCAATCGTCGCAATTTTGAAATGACCAAACCAAAGATGGTAAAATTTGGCATGTTTCCCAGCGTCTTCTTTTCTTGTTGGAAAAATAACTAAGAGGGGGGGGGTGGGTGGGTGGTGAATCAGTTATATATATATATATATATAAGCTTGAAACTTTTCAAGTTCTTTTCTGAATCTTTCTATATTATTATTTAATGTGTTGCTGATAAATTAACATGCATAGATATACCTAATTTGATCAATCACACAGAATACATAGAAACACTAATTTTCCTGAGGAAACCCATAAAGGGAGAAAACCTCTTCTTCTTCATATGATAAGTAGTCTTTATTTTCTATACATTATCATTCTTATTAACACCAACTCTTTGTGAGGCTACCACCTTTGTTTTACAAGTTGCAACCTGCTGAGAGCACCAACTCTCTGGTTTCTCTAGCACCCACTAGAAGGAAGCACCAACTCCCTGAGTGTTCCAACAGCAACTCGATGGAAGCACCAACTTCCAGTCACATAGGAACCAACGTGTATAGCAGTTAACCATGGTTCTCCCTTGCACCACCCTACCACCCTGGTTTTTCTGGCTGCAACCAGATGGAAGCTACAACTCCCTGTGCTCAAGCACTCACTTGAAACTCTGAGGACAATAGTCCTCCGTAGCACCTCCCTACCACCCTGAGATAGAAAAATTTGTTACATAAATTTATTACAGTGATACAGTATTTGTCAATGGATTACTAGTCTCATCATTTTTCTTCTATACTTCTCTGCTCTGCCTACATCAGTATATTCCTTCTTACATCATCTTACACTTTCTGTTCTTCTGCTCTTTCTCTGCATGTGCACCTCAAAATTCTCTTCTACACACACAAATTACAATTGAATATGCCACTTCTCTTCTCTGTTCTACATATATCTATCATGCCAAGTCCTCTACTAGATCATGCATGCAACTCTTCGTCCTCTCTGGCAATTATAGTCTTCGACACTTTTCCATATGTCAATTGTCTCCATGATGAGTCTTCATTCCACTGGAAGTTATATCAAGACTCTTCAGCTCCTCTGGTGATCACCCTGAATCTCTTTGAATTCTCTGGCAGATCCCATAAGTCCATTCTAGCAGTTATAGAGAGAACCTCCATGTGCTCATCCCTTTGGTGCCTTTTCCCTTCCTGAGAAAACTACACAGTGGGTGCTATATTTTTTGGCTAAGCCACTTCCTTTCATGTGACTATGAATTGTGATCAGACGCCAATCCAAAAGGTGCTTCGTGAATTCACACATCGTATATTCTGCTCTGAGTCACCTTGAATATCCCAACTCTCTAAACTCTGAGGTAGAGCCTAGAGACACTAGCTCCTTCCCCTATTCTCTTCTGATGTGACCACTGGCTGTGACAACATGCTAATAAGGAAAGCACTTCAAAACTTCACTCTTCAGATATTCTGTTGTGAGATACCCTGACTCTCCCAAATCCTAAACTTTGAATTATATCGTGCCAGATCAACGGTCCAAGACCCTCAATGATCCGATGGTCCATATATCCTCTTTGTACTTCAAGAATTCGTGACTAGTGATGTCATAAGTTAGATCACTTCATTTCTTTGAGGTGTAAACTCTCGAACTCTGAACTTTGCTGTGACATATCAATGGTCCACGAACTTCCTCGATCAACAGTTGTGATCACCTTCGCGAACTTGGACTTCGCAAGTTTTCTCTTCTCCTATCTATGATTTCCCGATTTTCAAATTAGTGTAATGTTGATCTCTCACCACGTGTATTTCCTCAATGGACGACCAATATTCCTTCGCACTTCATGATGTTAGAAGTTATCACTTCCTTTATTTCATTTCCTGATTCCCAATTCTCCACTCTCGTCCGATCGACAACCCATGACTTTCCTCGATCCAATGGTCTAGATCTTCACAGTGCTCGATCCGATGGCCACTGTCACTCCTCCTCCTGAGCTTACAATTTATTATGAATTAGAATATTTTCTAAGTATTCAAAGGATTCGATCTTTGTTCCTCCTACGAGTCTGTCTCTTGGACCTCGTTCTCACTTCTGGAAATTGTTGTCCCTTCTGAGATTTCTCGCCAATGTAATGGTAAATCTACTATCTCTTATGAGATTTTGAATTCATTCAGATTATCAAAGGGTTTCGATCCTTTGGACCTCAAGGGCCTTTCTACTACACTCCTGGCAGTCCTTTTCTCATCCTCTTGATATTGTAGGCAACAATTCTCAATGCTATCATCGTTGTTTTCCTGTTTTCCAACATTTTCGCCACTATGCCATCGTCGTTGTTGTTCTTGCCACAAATGAAAAGCACACTATTCATGTAAATATGCCAACAATATCCCCCTTTGGCAATTATGGAAACCCTGAAGGGATGCACTATTCTTCCTAGACCTCCAACTGTAGTAGACCACATCTTTTTCTCCCCCTTTGACATCAATGTCAAAAAGAAATGAGAGTGACTATGTTCTCCCCCTGAAGCACTCTTCCCCTGATTAGATATACTATGAGCACTCTTCCCCTAATCAGATATACTATTTTAACTTGATAATAGGGTCACGTCCAACTTCTGGCATTGATAATCAAACTAAGCGTTTGCAAGTGGTTTAGTGAAAATATCAACAATATGATCTTTGGATGGAATATAATGCAAAGAAACAACAGTGTTGATAACCTGTTCCCTCAAGAAGTGATACTTGATGGGTATATGCTTGTTCTTGGAGTGAAATATAATATTATTTGACACACTAATTGCACTAGTATTATCACAATGAATTGGAATTGGTGCAGTATATTTGACCTCCAAGTCTGCAAGTGTCTGAATCATCCACAATACTTGGGTACAGAAAGTGGCAGCTGCAATGTATTCATCTTCTGTAGTTTATAAGGAAATGTAACCTTGCTTCTTTCTCAACCATGCTACAAGAGAATCTCCTAATAAGAATGCACCTCCACTTGTTCTTTTCCTTTCATCCATGTAGTTATCCCAATCAGTATCTGAATAGAATGATAATTGAAAATTATGATTCCTAGGATGCCATAGGCCATATTAGTTCATTGTTCCTTTCAAGTATCTGAATATTCTTTTGTCAGCTAGCAGATGAATTTTTTTAGGTGCAGACTGATACCTTCCTACCATTCCAACAACATGCATTATGTCTGGATGAGATGTTGTGATGTACAACAGGCTGCCTATCATAGACCTATATGAACTCTGATCAATATCAGGTGAGTCATCATCCTTTCTTAACTTGCATCCAGTTACCATAGGTGTGATCATAGGTGTATAATCTTCCATTTGAAACCTTTTCAACATTTCTCTTAGATATTTCTCCTGAGAAAGAAATATTCCTTCAGACCTCTGAGTAATTTTCATTCCAAAAAAAAATGACAGCTCCCCTATCATAGACATTTCAAATTCAGACTACATGGCAGAAGCAAATCATTATACCAATGAAGCATTATTACTTCCGAAGATGATGTTATCTACATAGACCAACATAATGATCAAATAATTATCCTTTGTTTTGATATATAGATTGCAGTCAATTGTTCCTCTCTTGAATCCTTTGTCTTGAAGATACTTATCTAATCTATAATACCAGGCACGAGGAGCTTGTTTCAACCCATATAAGGATTTCTTCAGATTGCAGACAAGGTCGGGGTTATCTGACAGTTGGAAACCCTCTGGTTGTTCCATATAGATTTCTTTTAGATATCCATTTAGAAAATATGACTTGACATCCATTTGGTATACTTTAAGCTTCTTTATGACAAACATAGGAAAGAAACATTCTAATAGCTTCTAATCTTGCTATGGGTGCAAATGTTTCATCAAAATCCAGTCCTTCTATTTGAGCATACCCTTTGTAGACCAATCTCGCCTTATTTCTTACAATATTTCCTTCTCATTCATTTTATTTTTGAAGACCCATTTGGATCCTATTACATTTTTATTTACTGGCCTAGGAACAAGTTCCCAAGTATCATTCTTTTCAATCTGATCTAGTTCCTCATTCATTGATTTTAACCAATTTACATCCTTACTGGCTTCATTAAAGTTATTGTGTTCCAACATGGATATGAAGGCTATATGTGATTGCTCGGTGTCTTTGATTATCCTTCTCTTGGTTTGTACACCTTTGTCTTTCTCACCAATTATCTGAATTTCGGAATGATTCTTTTGAGTAATTCTGGAGGAAGGATTTGATGATGATTGTTGTCTTGACTCTTCTTGTCTGGGTGTCTCTTCTCCACCTGATTCATCATCTTCTTGTGATTTTGAGATTTTTTGTTCTTCATTTTCATTATCCTCATCATCTTCTTCATCTAACTTGGTGCTTATTCTCTATTGATATTTTACAGGAGCTTCTTCATCAATTCGAACATCAATACAGTCTACTAATTTATGCATTATTTTGTCAAAGAATCCATATCCTTTAATGTTCATTGCAAATCCTAAGAAGATACCTTCATCAGCTCTACCATCAAATTTTCCTAGATGATCAACATTATGTTTGATGTAGCATTTACTTCCAAATACTTTTAAGTGCTTGATTGATGAAGGTCGACAAAACCACAACTCATATGGAGTTTTATCACTTTTCGGCCTTAGATGCGCTTTGTTTAGAATATGAACAGCCATGTGAACAACCTCCACCCACAAGGTTTGTGAAATGTCCCTTTCACTCATCATATTCCTTGTCATCTGCTGAACTGATCTATTTTGGCATTCTAGAACTCCATTTTGTTGAGGAGTACCTAGAATAGTATATTCTCTTTCAATTCCATGTCTGTCACAAAATTCCTTGAAATATATTGACATAAATTCTCCTCCCATGTCTGATTCTCAATGCCTTAAACTTTTTGAACTTCTCAAACACATCATATTTTTCTCTCAGAAAGGCAACACACGTAAGTTTGGAGAAGTCATCAATGACCATCATAAAGTAATTTTCTCCTCCAGTTCCTTCCTTTTACGATGGTCCACACATATCCATATGAATAAGTTGAAGTGGTTTCTCTGAATATGTGAAACTCTTTGATTTGAATTGAACACGAGTCAGCTTCCCCATTTGACATGATTCACATACAAAGTTATGAGGCTTAGATATTCTTGGAAGATATTTCACGACACCTTCATTATTTAGCTTGACAATATGATCAAAATTCAGGTGTCCAAGCCTTTTGTGCCATAACCAATTTTCATCAAATTTGCTTAAATTACATTCCTCCTTATATTCCTTCAGAACATAGACATTGTTTTTAGTTCTAACCCCCTTTGCAATCATCTCTCTTGTGTTCACTGTTTTTATTTTACAACCTTTGGTAGTGAAAGTGACTTCACATCCTCTGTCACACACCTAACTAACACTAATACGATTATGATTTAATCCATCAACAAATAATACATCTTGAGCCTTGGCTCTTCCATTACCTAAGCTTTCTAGAAATTTACCTCTGATCTTTCCTAGATCATCATTTCCAAAGGTCACATTTCCTAATTTAATTTCTTTGAGTGATAGGAATGTAATTTTGTCACCTTTCATATGACTGGAACATCTGTTGTCAATATACCAGGGGTTCTTTTGTCTTTGAGCTTCCAACAATAATCCGCACTTGTTCTCTTCTTTCTTCTTCCAATCATTGATGTTTTCAACTCTGTGATTTGAAACTCTCTTATAGTTCTTTAGGTGACAGTYTGAAGATTTATGTCCATAATTATGGTAGATGTAACATTCTAGTTCATTGAATAAAGGATCATAACGATTGTTATGTTTAATCAGTGTCTTTTTCCCAGCCATCACATGATTTGTAGTCTGTTTTTGTTTRTTACTTGGTTTTCTCATTCTTTGTTGTGGCATATATTTATTCCTTGGGTGTCTTGATTTCTCATGTCTAAATATTAATGAACAATTTACATCTTTGTGGCCAAAGTTAGAACAGTAAAAACAATATCCATAGAAACATCTTTGTACCTGGAAAATGGTTCTCTTCTTTGAGTAGGTCAATTTCTTCCATACTAATGATTTCCTTGAGTAGAAGGTGTATTATTTCTTTGTTCTACAGATTCAGTTCTAGTACCTTTTTCTTCACTCCTCCTTGGAGGCCAATTATCTTCCTTTCTTTCTGCAGGTTTGTTGTTGTCAATGGCTATAGATTTGACAAACTTAATGGATTCTTTGTTTCTTGGCTGACCACTACATGATACCTCTTCATAGACCAAACCAATTTTCAACTTTGGATTCCTTTGTTGATTTAGAATGGTGGCTAATCCTTCTGAGGCGTTAATACTTGCCAGATTCTGATGATATAAGGCCTAAAATTTCTCTAGATCTTTTTTGATAGACACTACTTTAGCTTCCAATTTTTCACCTTTTGTTTTGGCTTCCTTTAATTGTTGTGTGAGGATGTCCTCAATACTATTATCTTCTTCTAACTTAAATTTCAACAGATAAATTTCTTCATATGGTTCATTGCATGTTTGATCATACCTGAGCAGTAACGGTTTTTCTTTTCTTTTCTTTCTTTGAGTCTATCAATATCTTCCATGGCACTGACAAGTTCTCCTTCAATATCTAATACTACTTCAAAATCAACGAACTCACTTCCTGTATATTTAGTGTTTAGATCTTCTAAGACTATTAGCATGACATCATTTATTTTACTTTGAATAGAAGAGCCATTGTCTTCATCATTTGAAGGATCATCATCATTGTTTACACAAAGTCTTTTATTCTTAAAATTATTCTCTCTATAGACCTTCTTGTGTTTATGCTTTTCTTCATCGTCATATATTTGATCATTTGTTTCGTGAGGACACTTAGATGAAAAATGACCTATCTTACCACAATTGAAACATTTGAAGGGAAGTTTACCTTTTTATTTGCCTGATCCTTTAGTCAATCTTCTCACAAAATTTGCTTCAATCTCATCTATATCAGATTCTGTGTTTTTCTCTTTTCTAAAGGATGCCTCTCTTTTAGTGGATTTACCTTTGGTGATTCTCATTTCATAAGCAGTTAGGGTTCCAAGAAGTTGATCTATTGTCAATGCTTTGAGATTAGTTATTTCCTCTATAGTAAAGACCTTTGAGTTAAATCTATCAGGAAGAGATCTTAATATTTTCTGGACTAGAAAAGATTCATCTATCATTTCACCTAGACATTTCATAGTGTTGACAAGTGCTTCTATACGTAAGCAGTACTTACTGATAGTTTCATCTTCATCCATATTTAATTGCTCAAATTTCAGTCTGTGAGTCTGAAGTTTTGTGTTTTTCACCTTTTCATTTCCTTCATAACTACTTATCAGCTTGTCCCACATAACTTTTGTTGAATCAAAGTGCACGACTTTGACAAATTTGTCTTTTTCAAGTCCATTGAGGATGGAATTCATTGATTTTTCATTAAAAATAAAGTCCATCTTATCATCTTTTGAGGCCAAGACTACAGACTTCACATATCCAGTTTCAACGACATCCCAAACATCGACACCCAGGGACATTAAATATGTTCTCATCCTTATTTTCCAGAAGGGAAAGTTTGTTCCATCAAACAAAGGAACTCTATTAGTTGAACTTCCTTCATGAATAGTCATGATCAAGCTTATGGATATACCTTTTATCAAATGCACCGGCTTTCATACCAATTGTTGGAAAAATATCTGAGGGGGGGGTGGGCGGGGTGTGAATCAGTTATATATATAAGATTGAAACTTTTCAAGTTCTTTTCTGAATATTTATAGATTATTATTTAATGTGTTGTTGATAAATTAACATGCATAAATATACAATATTTGATCAATCACACAGAATACATAGAGACATTGATTTTTCTGAGGAAACCCATAAAGGGAGAAAACCTCTTCGTCTTCATATGATAAGTAGTCTTTATTTTCTGTACATTATCATTCTTATGAGAACCAACTCTTTGTGAGTCTACCACCTCTGTTTTACAAGATGCAACCTGCTGAGAGAACCAACTCTCTTGTTTCTCTAGCACCCACTAGAAGGAAGCACCAACTCCCTGAGTGTTCCAACACCAACTAGATGGAAGCACCAACTTCCAGTCACACAGGCACCAACATGTATAAAAGAGAACAATGGTTCTTCCTTGCACCACCCTACCACCCTAGTTTTTCTGGCTACAACTAGATGGAAGCTACAACTCCCTTTGTTCAATCACCGACTTGAAACTCTGAGGAAAACAGTCCTCCCTAGCATGTTAAGGTCCTAACCCGCACATAGCTAGATCAATGTATTCGGATGTAATAAAGGTCAATATTAATAAGACCTTTCAATAAAATAGAATAAGGCGGATGTAAGAAGACCTAATAGAAGCTTCCGCTTCTAGAAGGATCTTCCTCTAGATGCTTCTTTTTAGTATAAATAAGAGTCGAGGGTATGGAGAACCCTAGCTTGGATATTATTGTAACAGAGCGTTGCTCGATTAGAGGTTGCCCCCTCGAAGAGGCCTGTGAACATTGCTATCTGATTCAAGTGCTATTTCTGTTCAAGTGCTATTTCTGTTGCTATTTCGTATATCATTTCTGTGTATTGTGAAGATTATGTTGGATATTTCATTGTTATTCTGTTATTTCTAGCATTTCGTTTCTGTTCTGCACATTTTATATATCTGGTATCTTGCAAGTGGTATCAGAGCACTTTCCTTGGCAGAAATTGTGGGTATTTTTTTTCAGGGTAGAGACGTATTCCAGCGTCTTTAAGCCACAGAGATCTGTCGTTACGCGCATAAACCCGCGGTTGAGGGATTCATACACGCAGGAAATACAAGTGGTT
>JASDQU010104536.1:39251-72074 GCA_032191745.1 Picea mariana
GGGTTAGGAACTTAACATAATGCCACATGAACTTATCACTAGTTGATAGATCTATTTTCAAGCTAACATCAATAGAGTAGGAAGTGGTTGCTTTGTCCACAGAACTTAGCGAGGAGTAAAGGATTGGAGCGCAACTCGGAGTGTGCAGGGACAAACGTTGATAGAAAGGTACTTATATCATCCTTCCTTCTCATGTGTTAGTTTAGATAGATTTGAAAGGAAGTCAGTGTCCATGATAAGCATTTTTCTGACTAGGGTTAAGGTAAAGCTCTAGAGGTCATCTACTTTTCCGTAGGCAGATTTTCCTACAACAGAAACTGGCGACTCAACTGGGGAGATAGCCTCAAATCAAAACCTCTTGTTTGGATTTTTCTCCTCATTGACCTTGGTCTATCCCTTGATTGTTTTAGACCTGGTTTACTCCTTTTTGATTGGTTTCACGAGTTGATTGACTCCTTACTTTATCACACTCAACATATTTTTCGAGTTTGAATCCCAATTTTTAGATTTTTTTGACATTTATGGGGTTTTTAGACCCTGGCGCCCCTGTCCTAGAGTTAACAGAGCACCAACGCTCCCCCATACCTATACACAGAGTGCTATAATGCTCTTTGCCTTTGGCAACAGAGCACCAGCCTCTTTCTGGCCAGGAAACCCTCTGGAACTGCCTTTCTCAGGGTTTGCCTCTGTGTCTCTTTTGTTGAGTGATCTAGTGAGTCAACTTTTCTTCTCTTTTCAGCCTTGACATCTGTCTCTCGAAGAATAAAAACCTTGTTAATTGGATATTGTAGCCTTCTTCACCATTTTCATTGAGTTTTTTCTGTTGAGTGAAATTTGAAACCCATGCATTGTTTTTCTCTCCTCATCCGCTGAGTAAAAACCCTGGTGAAGGTCATCAAAGGCCTATAGACCTCTTTATCTTGATTTCAGTCAAGGTCATTGTTATTCAATTTTCTTCTTTTGGGTGTGAAGTTTGTTTTCCTCTTTGATTGTTTCTCTTTCTTTCGCTTTTTTGTTTTGATTGTCACGAAAGGGTGTATTGTTTGTGTGAMTTTTGCTTGTGCTAGTTTGATTTTCATTCATACAAAAGATAATTAGTAAAGACAAGCATTGTGTTGTATTGATCATCATTCATACGCAAACAATAAAAAAGCATCTGTTTGATTGATTGTGCATATTAGAAGGCATTTAAAAGTTTCTGCATTACATCAGGATTTGATTGAGAAAAAGAATCGTTTGAGGGCATTCCTTATCTGTGATGGATTAGTGAAAGAACTCTCTCTCTCCCTTAGCTAGATGTTCATCGAAAGGAAATGACTGCTTATCATGTTTGATGCACTCTTTGGGTCTGAGTCATAATTTCATTTGTTTCACTTCCATGCACCCCTTTTGTGTAAAGAACAGCCACTAAAATCAACGCTAAATTAAAAGATTATCTAGAATTTTTTCTTTTCTAGGATCCTCCACCAATAGTAGACCAGGATTAGTACTTTGGATCCAAAGTTTCTAAAACAAAAAATAGCATCCTGAGTTATGGAGAGTAAATCCAGTTATCGTATAAGTCTGCCTGGGATCCCCCTCTCACACAGGGGTTATGCACGAGGTCGCATTCGGGTAATCTACGGGGACTAACCCTCCATGGTTTAACTGATTGTGGTGATTTGATCGTATTATGGGGGTCACTTTGAGGTAAATCCACAATTACTGTGTGGAAGCCTTTTAGCTGATTTCGGGCTTGATACCCTACCCGTACGTTCAGATCGAACTGGCGACTGTTCCCGCCCAGGGGCTGACTATGAATTGGTAACCTTAGTGTCCATAATCTTTAGGTTCTTACACAAGGTGACGGTGACGGGAAGTCTCACTGTACCTAGAGCAGACATTGGTCAAACTCACTCGGGCTCCTTGGAGGTTAAATCCACAATTACTGCGTGGAAGCTTGCACCAAGGCATAAGTCTATTAAGTAGGTCACCATTGTAACTGTTCCACCCTATCCCCACCCCTTCTGGACTTGATCAAGCGACGTTGGATTTCATCACCAACTAGTACGGTCATCAAAAGAAGGTCCTGTTTGCTTGGTTGTGATTCTTAGATTTTTTTACCGTGTGTTGTTTCTTTTCGTTAGTTGGCCATAGATTTCTTTAGTCGACTTTTTTCTACCAACATCGACCCTCCACGCTGCTCGCGGAGGCTATAGGGACTTCCTCTAGAAAATATGGAAGGAAACAACCCCTTACGCCCTCATTCTATGGAGGAATCTCCTCAACAGAGTGAGGTTCATAATGCTACAACTTCCTAGGAAGAAGTTCCCATCCCTCTGGAGAATTTCTGAATTGTCTTAGAATCTCCGGAAGCTTATCACATTCCGGAGGGGTACGAACGACAGATCCTCCACCTAAATTCTACTAGAGAATTTGTTGTCATCAATCCTTCTAACATTCCGGCTGGATCTTCTCAAAACCCTTTAGCCAGTGATCCTTTTTGGACTGCGGACGTTGTTCGGAGTCCACCACGTTTGGTGCGAGATCTTTATGGAACGAGAGAAGGTGATGACGCACCTTTTTCCTATACGGTACCCCCAAATCACTTCACCGGTACTACCACTTTTACATCCACACCAACCGTTGGTCCGAACATACCGTCTGTTGGCCCGAGGCCTACAATTCCACTCCAGATAGCCCACTCGACCATAACCCCGCACATTCCGACTATCCCTGCCAGTAATGCGGTAGTTAGTCAAGCCCTGATTGGCACACCTGTAACACCAAGACCTACACTCCCTTTTGGATTTAGGGCATTGAATTCTTCCTCTACCACCACTGCCCAAACCACTACCCAAATTGTACCGGGAAGTTCCATACCTATCCAACAACCCAGAGGGACTGGTCTTGGTGGTAATAACCCAATCAGTGGCATCGGTCCGTCATTGACATTTGGATTTCAGATCCCAGGAACTCTGCCTCAAACTGGGGGGCATCCTCCCTTCGGAGGACAAATTCCATTCGGAGGGAACCCCAATACTGGGGGGCATCCTCCCATCGGAGGAAAAATTCCATTCGGCGGGCACCCTCATGCAGGGGGGCAGCCTAAATCCAGAGTACACCATCAACCACAAGGACAACATACGTCTGCCGCACCTAATCTGTCGAGCATCCCTTTTCAAGGAAACCCACATGCCTCCACAGGACAAAATATTCAGACTTCGCAACAACCCCTTTATGGACAAATGCCAAACTCACCCTATAATCCACAAAACCCATCTCGTTATCCTCCACTCACAAATACTTCTCAAAACATCTCAAATCCTATGTACCTTGGTCAAAACCAACCTCACATGAGAGGGCCCACGAGTTATAATTATCCACATAACCTAGTTTTGGGCCCCATTGGTGTCCCTTTGCCACACCAGCATTACCCACAGGTTAACCGACAACTACCTTTTCTAGCCACCTTGGACCTTCCAGATTTGTCTCGGTTAACGAATGATCCCATTTATCATTCTCCGGTTTGGCCAGCCATTCCAGCAAAACTTCCTTCTGATATCCCGAAATTTGACGGAAAGCCTGGAGAAGACCCAAACAACCACGTGATGACCTTCCATTTGTGGTGTTCATCAAACTCCCTCATGGATGATTCGATTTGTTTACGTCTTTTCCAACGAACGCTCACGGGTCCCACCGCCAAATGGTATATTGAATTACCACGCGCATCTTTTCACGATTTCAACTCCCTTGCCATGTCCTTCCTCACACATTTCCAACTACCCATTCGATACGAGATGGGTACTGAACTCTTAACCTCTCTTCTTCAGAGAACTTCCATACATATCTCCGATCATATCCATGAATGGAGACGACGACGAAGGCTAATCAAAGAGGTCATTCTTGACCAATTGTTAGCAGAATGGTTCACGAAATCACTATTACCCTAGATCGCTCGTGACGTCGCCATGGGTGGCGTAGTCACTAAGGAAGAAGCCATAGCTAGAGATCAATACTCGGACTTAGTCTATTCACAATTTGGTACTCTATACGGGTTGATACTGAACGCTACCCATGCCACTAACGATCCATCCAAACCATCGACTGCTTCGCATGCGGATGGAGTTATTGGCTCCGTCAAAACTCAATCTACTACTCAGTCTACTGGAACGATCCAGCGGCCTGCATCCATAGCCGCCCCCAGTTCGACTACACCCTCTTCTACCCCACCTCAAACTCAGGTCTCTGATCTGAATGCGGTCCATTCAACCCCTTCACAGCAGCTTGGGGGCAAGAAGAAAGCGAGAAACAAACCAAAGAAGAACAATAACAATGAACAACCCAAGACCCAACCACAAACCCCTGCTACCGAGAAACAACCACAGAGAAAACCAAAATTCCCATGTCTCATTTGTGGTGACGATCACTACACTCGAGACTGTCCACATCGCGATGAAGTGGCCAAACTTTTCAAAGGAAATTCGCAACCTGCTGTGCTCACTCAGCCTTTTCCGCAGCAACAATCTTTGGTTGCACAAACCCCCACGCCGGGGGGCAGTTCCAACCAACCCCATGATGAGGCCTCAACAAGTGCCCACATCTACATGTTTAACGGAGTTAATCTAACAACTTGCTCTGTGACGTACGACACACCAGTTAAACCTGACAAGCCGAAGATCGCTAACGGTTCCACATCAGATCCATTACCATCTTCCACCAATCCTCCATCTATTAGCCCTCCATCCGAGCCACTTCAGATTGAGAAACTAGCCTTTGACTCTAGCCTATGCCCTCCTAAGAGCACCATTCGGAAATCTAATTTCAATCCTAATTCATGGGCTGCCCAAAACTACAATATCGTCAAAGATTTGGCCCAAGCCCCATGTGCCATGTCCACTTTAGAAGTTCTACAACATTGTCCCAATCAACGTAGAACACTCTTATCCGCTATTGGCGCTTTCAATCCTGAGTCATCAAACTACCTCACGTTTAACCTTGACAATCATCAACCGCGACTCTCCCACCAGCTAGCCTTCCAAATCGATGTGGTTGTTCACAATCAACAAATCCACCGGACTATCCTGGATGAGGGAGCCTCCACCTGTGTCATGTCCCTAGCCTGTTGGAAAGGCTTGAAATCACCCGCCCTTAACAAATCCGCTACCATGTTACGTGCCTTTGATGGACGAGGTTTTCATCCTCATGGATTATTACAATCCTTAGCCGTTCAGTTGGGTGGCAAAAATGTCACTGTTGACGTCGAGGTGGTCGATGCCCCCCTCGACTACAACCTATTACTTGGAAGAAGTTGGTTCTACGCGATGACTACCGTTGCCTCATCGGTATTTTGATGTGTACAATTCCCCCATCAAGGAAAAATTGATACCATTGATCAACTCGATTTTTTCACACCCGATGCGCGCATCCCTGCTACCAACAATATTCCTTTTCTGGGAGACCACCCGGTTACGTATGAAAGCATTGGTGTTGGCTTACTGAAAGATTCTACCCTCATGGGTACCTTCCCTACACCACTTCCACCTACTGCACATCATATTGCCACCGTTAATATGATCTCGACTTTGCCTTATCAATCCTTGGAATCATCTGACCCCTGGATTGTGCCTAGTCCTTTGGAATTCGATGTGCTCGGTGACACAATGCCATTGAGCCCAGCCGAGGCCGCATACGTAGCTATCCAATATGCCTCTCCCTCACCAAATGATTCACACTCATTGGCACCTGATACTTATTCGGTGCCCTCTTGGTTGGATTCCCTATCATATGTCGTCGATTACATTTCCCGTATTTTTCCATCGGACGAATCTATCATGGAGATGCTTAGCATCGACGATTTTCCATGGGATGATAACCACCATCGATCCTCTTTTCTTCCGCCTTTGGAAGAAATCCAAGACATACGATCTGTCTTACCCCTCGATGTTATCGAAGCTCCGCAATCTCCTATCCTCATGACAGATACTCTCTCTGAGGGGAACATGGGTAACATATCTACCACAGTTACGATTGACATTTCAATCAAAGAAGGTGTCATGGAAAACATCAAACTTGGTGCTAATTGCACACCTGACGAAGTGGCCTCTTACACCGCTTTATTCAAGGAATTACGAGGAAATGCCAGGGATCGATCCTTCGATCGTCATACATGAAATCAAAACCTACCCTGACGTGAAACCGGTTCGGCAAAATCTTTGCCCGGTTCATCCCAAGAAAGTCGCAGCTATAAAGGCTGAAGTTGAAAAACTTCTAAAATCTGGCTTCATCTATCCCATCCCTTTAACTGAATGGGTCTCCAACCTCGTTCTAGTTTCTAAGAAACAAGGGACCATCCGTGTTTGCGTTGACTATCGAGACCTCAACAAATCTTGTCCTAAGGACAACTACCCTACGCCCTTCATCGACCAAATCATCGATAACTGCACAGGGAGCGTAATCTTTTCTCTCATGGATGGCTTTTCTGGATATAACCAGATTGAAATATTGCCTACAGATCAACACAAGACAACCTTCATCTGCCCTTGGGGAACTTTCGCCTACCGAAAGCTACCTTTTGGCCTTAAAAATGCTGGAGCCACTTTCCAGCGAGCCATGTCGTACGCTTTTCATGACATCAAACACATCGCAGAACCCTATCTCGACGATTTACCTGCACATTTTCTAAATCGACCTGATCACATAGACCACTTACGCGTGATTTTTCTGCGATGTAGGTTCTACCGTATTCGTCTAAACCCACACAAATGCATTTTTGCTGTCGAATCCGATTGACTCCTCGGCTTCATTATCTCCAAAGATGGGATTAGGGTGGACCCCTTAAATATCAAGGCCATCTTAGCCTTACGTCCACCCACCAACTTAACCCAACTCCAGAGTTTGCAAGGCAAAGCAAACTTTCTTCGTCGTTTCATCTGCAATTATGCCAAGATTACTAAAGGATTTATGCGCTTACTGCAAACGAACGTCCCTTTCATTTGGGATGATGCAGCTCAATGGTCATTCGATGCTCTCAAGCACGCTTTGACCCATGCACCCTATTTACATCCACCTAAATATACAAAGGATTATATCCTTTACTTGGCCGCTTCTACTTCCACCATCGCAATGGTGTTATTCCAAGAAGACTCTAACGACGAAGAACATGTGATTTACTATCTGAACAAGAGTTTATCTGGACCCGAACTCAGATATTCGCATGTTGAGAAACTGGCTCTGGCAGCTGTCATCGTTGTCCAAAGGTTTCGCCATTACATCTTATTACGCACCACCACGGTAATCGCAGAATCCAACCCCATGTACCACGTCCTGACACGCCAAGTAATTGTGGGAAAATATTCGAAATGGATCATTATTCTTCAAGAATTCGATCTTGAGTTTACAAAGGCGAAAGCCAAAAAATCCCTGGTGTTTGTTGAGCTCATCTGTGCTTTCCCTCGTGCCGATGAAAACATTGAACCTAGAGATTCTCTTCCCAATGAATCTCTCTTCCTCATCATCACCTCTGATCCTTGGTACGGAGACATTCTCCTCTACCTTCAAACACAACGTTTTCAACCCAACATCTCTCGCGAAGAGCATCCATGCATTCATCATCACTCTCGCCATTATCTTATCCTCGGCGACACTCTATATCATCGTGGTATCGACACTATCCTTCGGCGATGTTTAACGCATGAGGAGGTTGAACGCATTTTGAATGATTGTCATCTTGGTGCCTGTGGCAGCCACCTTTCCGGCATGGCCACAGCCCAAAAAATCCTACGTGCCGGCTACTTTTGGCCCTCAATTTTCAAAGATTGTATCGAGGCTGTGAAGAAATGCCCACCCTGCCAAATCTATAACAAGAAGGCACGCACCCACCCTATGCCGCTGCACCTAATCATCGCCATCAGCCCCTTTGCCAAATGGGGCATTGATTTCATGCAGTGTAAGCCTACCTCAGCCGGGGGGCATGGTTACATCATCGTTGTCGTCAATTACTTCACCAAATGGGCTGAGCCTATGCCTACCTTCCTGAATGATGGCCATACTACAGCTCTTTTCCTCTTCAACAACATCATAACTCGTTTTGGTGTACCACGTGCCATTGTCACTGATCATGGTGCACACTTCAAAAACCAGATGATGAGCGAGTTACATGTCAAATTGGGTTTTTGCCATGAAAGCTCATCCCCTTACTACCCTCAAGCAAACAGACAGGTTGAGGCTATCAACAAAGTCCTAAAAACCATGATCCAACGCATGGTAGGGGAAAACAAAACATCGTGGCATTTACAACTGTTCTTCGCTCTCTAGGCCTATCGCACCTCTGTGAAAACTTCAACTGGATTCACTCCTTTCCAGTTGGTCTATGGCATTCAAGCTGTCCTACCAATCGAGTGCAAGATTCCATCACTCAAACTGAAAGTAGAACTCCTGCCTCATACTTCCGCCGAAGAAGAACAATTTTTGTATCTATCCAAACTGGACGAAACACGTTGCGATGCTTCTCTCGCCAATGAGACACATCAAAAACAAATTAAAAGTCAATATGACAAATCCGTCCACCCTCAGACTTTCGTGGAAGGAGACTTAGTCCTTGTTTATGACCAAGCTCACGATAAATTGGGGACAGGAAAGTTAGAACCCATGTGGCACGGTCCTTACATCGTGAAGCGTGTCCTACATAAAGGTGCCTACGAACTAGTTGATCATGACAGAATCTCCCTAGGGGAGCCCCGAAACGGGCTTCACCTTAAGAAGTACTATGCCTAGATCACATAGCATTTGTACTTTGTACATTATTGTATTTACTTTGGTGTGTCTTTTCTTTCACATGCTCGAGTCTTTACCGTTGCCACTCATGACTGTGCCTGTGTTTTCGTGTGAAAATGACGTCTTCCTTTCCTATATTTTTTGGGTTCGCGGATGGCGCTAGCCGACATACCCAGAACATCGCTTCAGCAGCTTGGGTTATTTACCAATTTGACCAGGTGGTGAGTTCAGGAGGCATTTGTTTAGAACCAACAACCAACAATATGGCAGGATATCATGCTGTCATTGGACTACTGACCCAAGCTTTCTCTCTAGGTATTTCTTGCATCATTATTTACTTAGACTCCCAACTGGTGGTTCGTCAACTCAACTGTATCTACGCTATCCGCAGTCGTATCCTGCTATGCCTACATTTTCAAGTTCGTCATCTCGAACGAATGTTCGATTACATCGAATATAGACACATTCCGAGAGAACTTAATAGTGTTTCGGATTCATTAGAAAATTATATTATGGATCAGTACCTTGCCCACATTTAAGATTCAAGGAAAGCGAAACTGTACATTGCATGTAAATTAAAACACATCACAGACATCATCATGTAAAAATCATTGGCATAATAAAAACTCGAAACTGTATATATATATATAGATGGCGTGACTGAAATGTTTGTGTTACATCAAAAATTGTGTAAGAGAGAAAAATATTGGGTCTTCACCCATACAACATCACCTGACAGGGCATACAAAAACATCATCACGGGAGACTCTAATCTCCCCGCACAACATTGTGTTGTGAGTAGCATACTACTGTACGCACCACACGCCTCAATAGAGAATTGATATTCTCTGGCACCCCTACAGTGTGCCGCTGCAGATGTAAAGGTACATCCCCCCTCCGCAGAGGAGGGATACCCATCGTAAGGCCTTGGAGGTTCCTCTCAACCTCCTGGAGACACGCCACCGGTACCACTGGGTCTGCTACGACTGGGGCGCCTCCACGATGCCCTAGCACTGGTATATCAACTGGGTGCACTGTTCCCTTGTCTGCATGTTGCAAACAAAACATCTGTTAAAACTCTTTTACACACCCAAAAAAAATACATACACATCAAAAACAAAAAAAACTAGACAAGGAATGGCTTAGTCTCTTACCTGACTCGTCCTAATCTTCCCCCTTGGGAAAAATCAAGTCCATACTCCCACGGAAGTGCACGTCGGCATAAGGGAAGTCCTCGATCCAGAGGTACTGCCGCCTCAGCTAGGCAAAGAAATCACCAGTAAAGTGGAACTCTGACTACGGCACCAGCCTTGGAGACAGACTAGTCCACCTCTCCATCCAAGGCTCATCCACTGATCGTACTGCCAGYGCTATTTGGGGCTGCATCTGAGGGATGCGCTCTAAGAAAAACGAGACTAAAAACGAGTAGTAGCCGAACTGCTTCTGACCAGTCCTGCACCGTGAGATTTGCTCCTTCACATTCCGAAGGAACTCTGCACTCCAATTGAACAGTGTTGGTTCCAAACACTGAACACCATAGGCCACCTGTGACCTCGATGCCAAATGAGCACTGGTGCTACCACTCACGCTTGTGATAGCAAATAGTATAGACCGAAGAGGCAGATCTCGTATATCCTTGATAGGGATCCTTCCCCCTACCAACCTTGCTCCCGGAACGCAGTGGCGTGC
The DNA here is from genome assembly GCA_032191745.1 of Picea mariana. Classification (NCBI taxonomy): domain Eukaryota; kingdom Viridiplantae; phylum Streptophyta; class Pinopsida; order Pinales; family Pinaceae; genus Picea; species Picea mariana. The sequence continues at coordinate 49,695 of JASDQU010104536.1, forward strand.
CAGATACACGTCCACCTACTCAGGTAATGCCCTCTACCCAGCAAAAGATATGGGGACCCCTCTTTTCGAGAGGCCGGTCAAAAAGTACACATCATCCAACTCAATGGTTAGGAGTTGTGTACCGATGCAGAATCCCTGTTCCACAACGTCCCAAATGCCAATCATGTGCTCAAGTAATAACATCTCTCTTTTCATTTTTTGCAATTTGAAAAACTTGAGCAAGCCATAGGCTCGCAAAGCAGCCCGTGTACGGGGACTCTGTAGAGCGTCTAAATCATCCATCTCGTGTTCCCTCTCTTTCCATTCAATCATGATTGCCGAAGACACCTACAAAACAAAAAAATCAAGAATTTCATTATTCCTCACGTTTTTGAGATTTCGACGATTTTCAAAAAGCATTTTAAAACATAAAATCAAATGCCCATGACATCTAAAAGCAACCAATCACCCTTTTTAACCACCGCACCCTTCAATATTTGCCAAACAATGATTAAAACGTGTTAAAAATGCAAAATGATTTGAGGGGGTGCGTGGGCCATTGAGGGGAATTTTTCATGAGTTTCTTTTGCTAAAATGATTGGTCTAATCAATCACAAGGGTATGGACATCCTAACAACCCTTCTCCAATGCATTTTTGTGAAAGAATTCCCCTATTTTATCAACTTTTAAAAGGAGGCCGATTTGGTTCAAAAAGGGGCGACCTAGGGCTTTGTGTTTTAAATAAATAATGCCATGAAAATCAATTTGAAATCATGCAATTGAAAGAGCGAAGGATGAACACCTACCTATTTCGAACGGTGAGCGAAATGGTCGATCATAGCTCCGGCACCGAGAAGAACAAGATTTGCTTCAAATTGAGATTCTCCAACACTCCAAAAATCCTTGCAAATGAAATGGTAAATGAGTTTTCCAATCAATTATTATTTATAAAATTTCATTTTTTCATAAGATATGGTCATTTTGGGTTTCTCTAATGATGTAAATGGCTTCATTAATCCATGGTTTGTAGTTTCTGGCATTGCAGGTTTCTTGGCAATTCCAATGAATCATTCACCTTGTCGCATTTATGAGCATAGTCTTAGTTCGTTCTCGAGCTCGAAAATATGAGAACGTAATCGGGTAAACTTTTATCTATTTTTCAAACCCATACAAATACGAACACATGAAAAAGGAACCCCCCTGGAGTCTCCTTTAAACCCTTTTCAGACTCTCTAAATATGAAAATATTGTCGAGTGATATTGCTTTCTTTCACACTCGTTAAAAGGTCAGAAAGAGCATCTTTCGAGCGATAGTTTAACCCTTTTTCGGTCTCATTGGACTACTGTATGAAAAAGGAACTGAGAGAGTTCTCTTTTAAGTGTTTTTCCAAACTCTATAATCCCGAAAAATCTTCGAGTTTTCTATTTTTGGACTCGTTAAAGCACACATCGACAGACCCATATGGGACCGAACCCTTACTTCTTCCGGTTCATTAAACAAAGGAAGAGGAACTTACCGAAGGTGAGTTATATCGAGCATGTGTTATACTCCTCAAGCTCATTAAATCAAAAGGAGGTAATCATCTATCTGGATGGGGGAAAAAATTGAAAGGAGCAAGCTGAGCAGTCTCTTGAGAACAACACCCAGCACTCCTTAGAGTCGCCCTTGAACACGACACTTTGTCACTTTGCACATATCATAATCCGTTGAACCTTTGCACTGAGCCAATCCTCTGAGTTTCCTTTCACTCCTTTGGGTCACCCGACACAAGTCATAGTATCCATTGCATAGTTTTGGTCCATGTCATGTTTTGCTGTCGTGCCTCAGTGTTCAAGGGAAGTATCCGCCTCGAGAGTCAGCCATCCCAAATATCTTGCCTCAAAACCTATGTTAGTCCATGTCCATTTGATCTACCAATTATGTCTCCATGTTAGTTTCATGTCGTTGATGAGGGATACATCAAGGCCCTCCCTCGATGAGTCTATTCTTGTTGACTCCAACACATTATCCAGGAATTAGACTTAGAAACCATTTAGTACTTTGGGACCTGCATGCCTTAATGGCAGGCCTCCTCACATTCGATAGTAGGTTTACATCATTGACCTCTGATTGAATGATTCCATGGGTGTTCGACTTCATCTCATCTATTCACATTCGTTGGAATGTACTAGGGTACCTTGGGAATCATTGACATTAATGGTGATCTCCCTCGCACTTGTTAACGGTTCACACTATTGACCGGTAATCAAGTGGTTTATGCCATGTTTGATGCCAAAACATCTATTCACATGGTCGGATTCATACCATATTGGGATTGGTATGAAGACCCTGGGTTGATCCATCGCTTTGATATATGCTTCGCCCAGGCTGCGAAGGAGTTCTATTGGACAAATGACACACACACTGTTACATAGATCCACTTTGTATTGGTCGTGGATATGTCTTGTCATCTCGTAGATCCACTGTGTATTCTTCATGGCTACGATCAGTCCGAGTCATCAAAGTATAGATCCACATTGTATCTTTGGTGGCTGTACCCTTGTTATCAATACGATTATGGATCTGCAGTGTATTCTATGGCGGCCATATCCTACTGAATCTTGATCACCCAAGCATAGGTATGCCTGCCTTGGGTTTTGAAATATGTCATGATATTTGTTGGATGTTTGTGTGCAGCTTCCGTCAGGTTCTCTGAGTCTATACCCTTGCTTGAGCATCTAAAAAGTATTTCAGTTATCAGTTGGCATCTTCTAAATTCATACTTTGGGGGGAATTCTGTTACACGTCAAAATTGCTCAGCTAGATAAGTGTCGCATTGTCCCTCTCAATTGTCGTAAGTGTTGCATCTTCACTACAACTTTTGCAAGTGTCGCAAGTTGGTCACTAGTGTCGCATAGGATGTTCAGACATACTGCCATAATTATGACACTAAGGAAGCAATTATAACATCTCACATTACAGATTTGAAGGAGAAGAACTGGTTTACTGAAGTCAAATGACTCTTGACACCTGAAAGGAACCCTGAAACAAAGGTTTTGAGGGGGAGCGCTCCCCTACTTCAGCTCTGAAAGCACTGGCGCTCCTCTATAGTGCTTCAGGAAGCATTATAACGCTTCCCAGCCCCCTTTGAAGGAGCGCTGCTCATCTTGAGAGCACTGGCACTTCCCCAAGGCTTGCCAGAGAGTGCTACAGCGCTCTGATGCCCCTTATAAGGGAGAGCTACCTAATCTGAGGCAGTAGTTGGCCCGTTGAGGAGAATAAGGGGAGGATCATTCGAGATTAGGAGGAAATTGTGCTCGAATTCTTGGTTTCATCAAGAGATCCCTGATCTAAGAAGAAGGTTCCCAACTTGTTCTAAAGATAACTCAAGAGGTTAAGATCCTCTTAACCTATATAAGCAGGCTCTATGATGGTGGAAAGGGGGAAGAATTATCGGTATGAAACTTATGATCTCATAAGGAACACACAGTCAGCCAAAGGAGAGTAATCAGTGAAGTTGTTGTCATCCAGATTATGGAACTTTCAGGCAAGGGTTAGACGAAGAGGACTTGATGAAGTTGTCGCATTCGCATCTATGATTGTAAGTACTACTGTCGTTATTCTCATTAATATGACATGCTTGGCCTGTTTCTTTCTAGTTTGTGTCTAATTCCACATGAACTTATCACTAGTTGATAGATCTATTTTCAAGCTAACATCAATAGAGTAGGAAGTGGTTGCTTTGTCCACAGAACTCAGCGAGGAGTAAAGGATTGGAGCGCAACTCAGAGTGTGCAGGGACAAACATTGATAGAAAGGTACTTCTATCATCCTTCCTTCTCATGTGTTAGTTTAGATAGATTTGAAAGGAAGTCAGTGTCCATGATAAGCATTTTTCTGTCTAGGGTTAAGGTCAAGCTCTAGAGGTCATCTACTTGTCCGCAGGCAGATTTTCCTACAACAGAAGGTACATTGGCTACTACCACATCCATAAGAATACTTTTAACTGGAATTTGGGCCAAATTTACAACTAGATATTTTATCATGCCTAGAAACTTAACCTTCTTGGTATCAAAAGAGTATAAATCTTGATAAGGTCTGGTAATTTTCAAGCCCAATTTTTCCATTATTATTTTTGGCATCAAATGATGTGAAGCACCTAAATCTAGCATACAATTATGTAACAAATGGTTGTGCATAGTAAGAGTGATATAAAATGGAGCCACTGAATCTTTGTCGTTTTCAATATGAGGTCCAAACATGATCGTTGGATGTTCATCCTACAATTTAATAACATCAGATTGACTTTCTACATCTAGAAAATTAATTACTTTTGAAATCTGCTTCTTATCAACCGGATTTCTGGCAAGTTCAATCAAAGGGACTGGAATTTTAATCTTACACAATTCATTCTCTAGATTGAAAATACCAACTTATTTTTCAAGCTATTTGGTCTGCACTTCAGCTTCTTTGTTTTCTAGAGTTTTAGTTTTTGTTTCCCTTGTTTCAACTTGCTTTGTTTGAGTAGGTTGTGCTTCAGAAGATGATTTTGAGACCAATGCTTCATTTACATTATTAAGTGCCAAGAGATGTTTTGGTGGATGAGTAGTAGAAATATTATCTCTTAGCCTCAAATCATATTTATTATGAAGATCAACCAATATTGAATCAGAAATATATTTATATTGTTGTAGCATCCTCGGCCACCCAGGCCGAGCCATGCTACTCTAGAAAACACTTTTTTTCTCTGCTCAACATACTGTAACATACCCGACATCCAACTGGGCTATGCCACATAAAAATTTTGAACCGCCTGCAATTAAAAACATATACAAATAGAATTATTGCGTAATTATATATATATATAACGTAAATAGATAAATGCATTATGTGAATGCACGGATTCATACTGAAATAACAGTAAACATATACATGCAGCATATACAGGAAATACCCATAAATATAAAGACAGTTATAACCACACATAGGATAAACACATAAAAATAAATGCGTAAATAATAATGCATCATGTAAATTTATCTCACAAATGACACTTATCTTGGTAATAATATCACCAACTTCGTGCATACCTTCCATGAACCTCCTAGCCTTAGACCAGACTGCTCATCACTCTTAGTAGTGGGTCACCCCCGAGCTGGGACTAAACTCCACCTAGGTAAAGGGATTCCTAACCAGACTAATGGCTCATAGACAACAGGAAAGACTTTGTCACAGGTGCCAGCTCAAACTAAAATCTTACAATCCCTCATTCCCCACATGTTTGTCCCACCCCAAGAAGTGTGCCCCTTCTCTTCTCAACAGTTCTTTGGCTGCCCCACTTCCTTTCTGGGCTTCAACAACAGTCCAGACATGAAGTCTCAGATCCCTATAGTTGGCGTTTATCACCTTCAGGAAATCAATTCCCTACAATTCTCTCACCCAGAGAGAAATTGCTCATGGGCCTGACAACCCTCCTTTTCAATATCCCATGGGCCTGACAACCTGCTTCTTCAGTCCAACTCCCAAGCTAACCAGGTACACCTACAGGCATGGATATGAATATAGTCTCAGGTAAAGTGACACGAAGGTACCGAGGATAGCTCAATGAGTGTGTGAATGATCATGGATTATTAACTCGATGACTGGATGATGTAAGGAATAATGATGAAAAATGAACTAAGTCCAAACAATATGTATGCATGTCCCCAACTTGACACTTGTCATGTAGGGAGCTACTTTGGCCCACTTGTCCCCATCCTTAGAACTTAGGATAAAATAATTATCCATACAGTATGATTTAAGAAATATTAATATAATATTCCTTTTTGGGTTAAGCTCCCTATCTTATCCCTTTTCTTAACTTTTAGCCCCCCCCTTTCCCTAACTAGTGGAGTTCAGTCCCCCATACTCTTTTATTGTGGTCGGTCTATGTGCAACGATGTATTTTATATTAATGATGAGACATATACAAAAATAGGCTCACTGGCCTTTAACATCTAGGCTCTCTGGCCTAATCATCACAAAACTGGCTCACGAGCCTATAAAGCAGAGCATATACATAAAGGCTCCTGGCCTCAAAATCATGCAAACTTAAGTTGTTGCGTGCGATATCCAAGAATGTGCACACTTTATCATTTTACTGCGCAATACATGCACGCACTATACCATGGATGGTGCATACAAAAATGTTATCAAATAGCTCACCAGCTTAAGTACACTTTCATTTACATTTACAATTGGGTTCAGCCTAGGGATATTATAATTGTGATGTAGGATATTACAAGTTATTGATATTTTTGTCATCAAATAATGATCCAGGATTTAAATATTGTTCGTAGTCTTGTTGAGTTAAATGGGGTTCAATATCGTCATCACTAAAATTGTTTATATTCTCATCTAATTCGACATATTTGTGAACATCATCTCCCTGTATAAAATTTTCTTTTTTAAAATGTGCTTGAATCTTGTGTTCCTAATTCTTAATTTTCATGTGTTGAATATGAGGGTTTGTATTGAGGTCTATCCTAAATTTATTTTTATTACTAACATAAGGGTTAGGTTTTGGTTTCTAAATTTCCATCCTGGAAATTTTATTTCATAAATCTTTATTGATTTTAACCATCTCTTCCATTTTTTCCTCTTGTGTGTTTTTCCAGAACCAGAGGGTCCACCTTGTTCTTTAAACCTTGTAGGTTCTCTTATTCCCACCTCAACCTTTGTTTTCAGTTTTCATGATTCCATTATATTAGATTGAATTTCAATAGCATCATCTTGCATCCCAGCTAGTGTTTTAGCTCTTCTTTCCCTTAAAAGTAATGTGAAGTCGAAATCAAATGCCCCTGCAAAAGTAACTTTAGAAACTAGTTGGGAAGGTTTAACTTCGGTTGGGATCTTTCTATACAGTTTATTAAATATTTGGAGAAATTCAGAAATAATTTCAGAGGATTTCTTCCTTAAGGAACCAAATTCAGCCAGATAATATAAGTGGTCTTTTTTCTCACCCCACTGTCTTAAGTAGCTTCTAAATCATCATATTTTGCGATGGAATTTGCAGGAATTCCCCTAAACCAAGTTTTGACTTGTCCCTCAAAGGTCTATACAAACAGTCTCATGTCAACATCATCATGTTCAATTCCAAGTATATCAACAAATTGATAACAAAATTCTATGTGTTGTGTGGTTGTTAAATCCCCTTCTCCCATGCATTTAGGTAAACGTTTCATATAGTTATCAAGTAAATCATGCAGAACTACTGGAAGGTACAAGGTAGAATATCTAGCAGCAACTTTGGAAAATATCCTTGGAGGATTTGGTGGTGGATTTACTTTTCCAACACCTGCACCACCTCCTGCACCTCCTACACCAGGCATTGATACTTTTGGAGAATAAATACAAGGGTCTTAATGTAAATTATCAAATATTTGAAAATATTGTTATACTATATCTTTGATTTTTTGGGGAAGGAAATAATGGAGACCTTATATATAATAAAAAGGTGATGGATCTCATGATAAGGATGTATAATCAAACTTAGAATGGAAATAATAACTAGAACATTGTCTTTTAGATCTACTAGATGAGTAGATGGGGGAAGTGATAAGAGATGAATCTGAGTACAAAAGATGAACTTCAGGATTTATAGGGATAGAAAATTTTATTTCAGGAAAACTAAGGATTGGTCGCATGTAGACAACGATGGGTAATAAAGATTCTTCCTTACCTTCACTGGTGAAATAATATATCAAAGAAGAAGGTGTATTATGAAAATTTTCACCCTTTAGATCATATAATTTTACTTTGGGAATTTCAACCTCCATATTTTCTAATTTAATTTCAGGAGTACTAGTTAAGGCTTCTTCGGAATGATATTTATTTTGATGTTTTTCTTTAGAATTAATTAAACTTATTTCTTCCACTGAAAGATTAACACTAACTTGAGTAACCTTTGGTTGATAGATCTTACCTTCTGATGCAGTCATCTTCCTTAGATATGCTTTAGTTTTCATCAGTTCCTCGGGATCGAAAATTGGTGTAGTCTTCTTATCGTCTGGGTTTTTTTCTGGTATTTTTTCTTCTGAATGCCAACTTTTCCAAAATGGAGTCTCCATGTGAAAATCAAAATGATTCTTAACCTTGTGTTCAATTCTTGTTCACTGTAAAAAATCTAAGATAAACTCTATCGTATTCCTAGGGAAAAATAGTTTTGTTTCTCTGTTCCCTGGCAAGGAGACCAAAAATATGTTGTTCCTGACATTTACACTAGGTTCACACAATAATGTCAATCATCCAAAATTTAAAAAAAAATAAAATTATAATGCTTTTCTACCTTCAGTTTTAAGATGGAACTTCAAATAACTTAATGATTAGAAATCAAAGAGGCAATATCTCTTTCTTTGAGTTTTTATAAATATTGAAGAGATGAAAAGTAGAAATGATTAAACAAAATTTCAAACAAAGTAAGGTATCCAATGTTTATATATCTTACCTTATCCACAATACAATAATCATGAAGAATATATCTTAAAAGATGAACTGAAATGAGGAGATCCACGTAGATACAGGGCTTGTTTTACTCACAGTAATAACAAAGGAAAACTTCTAGCTGAACAAACTTCCAATTATATGGACCACAATAGATGTATTACTAAATTGTAGTATTTCGATATTTAATAACCATAGAGTAAGGAAAATGAGGTTATGAAGAAAAATAAATACACAGAAAACACATAACTCAAATAAATGAAATGTAGAATCTTTGTCTTTTCTCTGAAATTGGTATTAAGAAGTTCCCTTTTACATTCAGCCAAAATAATCCTCGATTACATCTCTAATATGATTATTTATAAAATATTATCCTAACCAAAACTGGTTAGACTTTCCACATTCTTAGTTCTCAAAATAGAATAAAATCTAAACTGAATAAATATTACAAAGATTTTAAACATTTGTCCATTTTATGGGATCTCCTTTGCTTGCTAGAAATTCATTCTTCCTTTATTTGCTCGTGGGTGTAGCTAGATTTTTTTTATCCTTGTTTTGTGCATTAATATCTAACAATGCAATAATTAACTTGGGGGGTTCAATATTTTCATTTAATTCAAAGAAAATAAATTTTCGTGTACCACTAATAGATTTCTTTGAATTTTTACTACATCATGTTGAGTGATCTGACGTTGCAGACTTTGTTTCACTAGAAGATAATTTAATATTTCCAAGTTGACATGATTTACTTGTAATATATCATTTTGCATGTACTCTCTATTTTTCTTCAGATTTTCTTTTCTCTTCTCAATCTCAACTTGCCCCAAAAAAGCATGAATATTACTGATATCAATTTCTGTTATTTTTGCATCTACAACTAAAAGAGCATCAATACAAGCTTTCTTTGCTTATTTTGCTAGCCTTTTAATTTTTTCAATATTGTTTTCCTAGGATTTTAAGGCTATTTGTCTTTTTATCTGCTCAATTTCTGAAAAAGGAAAAACTATTGGTATATTGAAACTTTTCCTCCACCCTTTAAGTTCTTGAAATTTGGATTTAGCCATAATAGACTGCTTCTCTTTGTCATCAATACTCTGTAATGAACCATCGATTGCCTGATAATATTTTTGGATAGTATCCAAACTTTCATAGAAGTTTTGTTGAACTATCTGCAGTCCCTCATTTATTTTTAATGCTTGTTTCTTGAAGGAAGAAATATCAATTATTGTTCTTTCAATTGTGACTATTTGAGATTACAATCGATTTATGAATATATCTCTCTGGGACACCATTTTTTTACTCAAGTGTCGATTCTAAAAACATATCTTCAATTACTCCTCTAATTGATTGATTTGTTTCTCGAAACGTTGTTTGACTTGATTTATTTCAGAAATGATTTTTTCTCTAGCAATGAATTCTATCGGTTTCATATCATTATGAAACTACTCAATCAAGATATTATTTTTCTAAAGTTGTTTTCTCAAATGATCCACTGACCATAAGGGTTGTTGCAAATTCCCCTAGTGATTTTGCTACTTGCTTTGCAAATTCAGGGTCAATTTGTCCCTATCCATCATATACCATTCTTTGCTTCTTTGTAATTACTCCCCCTTTCTGTTGAGATTCTCTTTGTATAATAGCTTTCTTTTTCTTGTTGAAGAAGAAATCTGATGAAGGAATCTCTTCCAGTTCAATAAGTGTCAGGTCATCTATATTTATAATCTCTGAATAGGGTAAATCAGATCTTATTTCTAAGGGGGTTAAGGATGGTATGGGAATGACAAGTGTAGTATATTCCCCTTGGTTTGCGATATATTTTACAAGAGATTCAATGTTTTTCAATAACTGAGGAAAAGTATGCCCATGTTTCATAAAATATTCAAACAATGCTAATGATTCTTGATTATTTTTACCTGGTATTGATATCCCTATAATCATTATATCCTTCGGAAATATTTCTAGTGTATTTCCCAGTTCTTTAGTTTTGACCTCAGGCAAGTCATCTTTCTTGGGATTTGATGATGGTGGCTGTGAAGTTGGACTAAGACTTTGTTGTACCTACAAGATCTTAGGTAAACTAATCCTTTGTTCTTTTGGAAGCTAAGAAAACCTAATTGTTCTTCTTTAAGAAGACTTTGAAATATGGATATGACTTCATCATATGATCTAACAACTTTGAAAACTTCATCATAAGGTGAATCTTCGTGGATGTATGTCTTCATGTTAAAATGAGCCAAATGATTTTCTACCGCCCTATGTGGATCGTGCCTCTTTAATTCAATGTCAGCTAATTTGATATCATCTAAGGTTGAGGATTCAATATTATCATGTACAAAATATGATAATGTGAATATACCAACCTGTATGGGAAAAGCTGACCAAACCCTTTTCTATGCAACTTTTAGTTCTTTAGTGATGCCTGTTGAAACTTTTTGATAGGATACTTCTCTTAAAGCAATTATTTCTGGTAGAAATATGGGCAAATCATGTAGAGATGCAAAACAACCAAATAATCTAATATAAGAAAACATTTCGTCAATGTACCGGTATGCAATAAAACCTAAATTCCTAATAATTTGTTCTGAAATTATGGGAGAATGTTGACCATAAATAGCTTCATGGATTGGAATGACCACATTGTGAAAAATATCATAAAAAAAATCCTTTGCATTTTCCTCCCATAATTTGGAATTATAGAAGTGTATAGGTTTGATGACAGTCTGAGTCCAACTCCAATTCATAAGAGGAAATGGGGTTTTGAAACATATTCCGTTCATAATATATGCAAACATATAGAACAGAGCACAATATCCATTGGATTTTTTGGCTATGTAATCCTTTATTTGTTTGGCTAGGTTATCCAAAAAACAGTTTCCCCAATCAAAAGTATAACCCTTTTCTACTTCATGCATTATAGGAACCCAATATATAGTAAAATGCGTAGGGATTTTCTTTACGATCATTATACACATCATCATGGAAGTATACATAATATGGGAATAATAGGAGGCTGTAGAATATGCTCCATGGATATCAACTTTGAATTTATTTTCATTTTCCCTCCAAGTTTTTACTATATCATGGACTATTTTGTCATAACTCACACATTCATCATTCTCGAACCTCATTATAAATGATGCATTATAAGTATATTTGGGGGTTCAAGTTAATTTTTACATTACTTGAATGCCTTCTGATTGAAATGAGCCAACAATGGTCTTCTGATGACTCTAGATGGTTCTGGTTGGAATATCAACGTGACTGAGGGGCGAGCCTATCATATCTATATATGGAAACAATTTTGGTCATGATGTGACTTTGTGAAGCTCTGACTTAGACACCTCTCTTACCTTGTTTGTGGTTGACTCATATTCTCCTCTGCTTGATTCATCGTAATGGAGGGATTTTTCTTGCTCCAATCTTTCATAAACCATCTTCCATGATTTAATGACATTTTTCATGCGAGTGGTAGTGTCTGAAAACATGTTTTAACTTTTAATATTCGACGCTTTATAATTTCGATGTTCCATCACTTCAACGCTACGACTTAATCTTCTGAAGGAAAATATCCTAGAGTGATGTGGTAGGATGACTTCAGTTCTGATGATGTTTCATGAAAATATGAATGACACATGTCACCTTAAATCGTGTGAATTATATAACCAAGAGTTTCCAAACTGAATGCCATGTGTCACCACATGTTAAGAGTACTAGGTGGTAGAGGATACGTAAGCTGATTAATTAAAATATTTTGTGGAAATTCAAAGCTCCGGGACTCCAGAGCTTCACAACTTTAGGATTTTTAATACTTTATACATTTGATCTTGAACTCCTAAATCACGAATTCCCTAAGTAAACCTTGAATTATTCTATTGATTAAACATTTCATAATTCTAAAAATCTAAAGTTGCGAGAGCCGTCAATCTAGATGAGTGTCAAGTTTTTAACAGATGGTGCTTGATCCGCCCTGTCAAAATGTAACAAAAATATTTTATCTTAAGAAATGATATTCTTAAAGTTTAAAAAATTATTTTTAAAAATACAAAACAAAAAAGAATTTGAAAATTTGTTTTTCATTCAAAAATTTTATTTATGTTCTAAAAGTAGGGGAGTCTACTGAAAATCATCCAATATTGTGTGCCCAATGCTTATATTATATCTATTTTCAGTCAATCACCCTATATAATATTATCCCACATGCTCCACAACCATCAATAGATTCAAAAAATACAAACCGAGGACCCCATGTCGATGGTGTTGTTGGTTATGCTTCCCGTGCCTTTATGGACCAGCTAGATGATCAATTCGGTCACATGACTATTTCTCCAAAGACATAAGATACGGCATCCATTTCTCAAACTCATCCAATCCCCAGTTAGACCTCTGAGGTGAATTTAGTACAATCCACACAACCGAATAATTCTCAGCAACATGGAGTAAAGAAGAGGAATAACAAAAGCAAAAACTCTAATCCTAAGAATGGGATTTCTCAAAACAAAAACAACCAAGATGGCGGCATGAAAGATAATAATAAGAGTTGTTCTTAGTCTTGCTGAGTTAAATTAGTTTCAATATCATCATCACAAAAAAAAATTATATCCTCATCTAATTTGTCATATTCTTGAACATCATCTCCCTGTATAAAATGTTCTTTTTTAAAAGGGGCCTGAATATTGTGTTCCTCATTCTTGATTTTACTCTATTGAATATGAGGGTTTGTATTGAGGTTTCTCCTGAATTGATTTTTATTTCTAACATAAGGGTTATTTTTTTCTTTCTCAATTTCCTTCCTGGAAGTTTTATTTGATAAATCTTTAATGGTTTTAGCCATCTCTTTCCTTTTCCGTCTTATATGTTTTTTCCAGAATCGGAGGGTACTCCTTGTTTGTTAAAATTTCTGAGTTCTCTTATTCCCACCTCAACCTTTTTTTTTATTTTTCATGATGCCATCATATTATATTCAATTTCAATAACATCATCTTGCATCCCAACTAGTGTTTTATCTCTTCTTTCCCTTAAAAGTAACACGAAGTCGGAATCAAATGCCCCCGCAAAATGAACTTTAGTAGCTGGCTCAGAAGGTTTAACTTCAACTGGGATCTTGCTACACAAATTATAAAATATTTGGAGAAATTTAGAAACAGTTTCAAACGATTTCTTCCTTAAGGAACCAAATTTAGCTAGATAATATAAGTGGTCTTTGTTTTCACCCCACTTTCTTAAGAAAGTAGATTCTAAATCATCATATGTTGTGATAGAATCTGCAGGAAGTCCCCTAAACCAAGTTCAGAATTGTCCCTCAAAGTTCTATACAAACATTCCTATGTAAACATCCTCATGTTCAATGCCAATTATATCAACAATTTGATAAAACAATGTTATGTGTTATGTGGCTATTAAATCTCGTTCTCCCATGAATTTAGGTAAACTTTTCATATAGTTATTAGGTAAATCATGCAGAACTGCGGGAATGGCCAAGGGATCATATATAGGAACAAATTTGGAAAATATTCTTGGAGGAGGTGGTGGTGAATTTACTTTTCCACCATCTCCTGCACCTCCTACACCAAGCATTGATAGTTTTGGAGAAGAAATTCAAGGGTTTTAATGTAAATTATCAAAGATTTGAAAAGATTGTTGTACAATATCTTTGATTGTTTTGGGAGGGAAATAACAAATACCTTCTAGATAATCAAAAGGTCATGGATCTCATGATAAGGATGTATAATCAAACTCAAAATAGAAATAGGAACTAGAACTTGGTCTTTCAGATTGACTAGATGAGTAGATGAGGGAAGTGATAAGAGATGAACCTGAGTAAAAAATATTATCTTCAGTATTTACAGGGATAAAAACTTTTATTTTAGGAAGACTAAAGATTGGTCACGTGTAGACAACACTGGGTACTAAAGATGCTTCCTTACTTTCACTGGTGAAAGTTTCTATCAAAGAAAAAGGTGTATTCTGAAAATTTTCACCCTTGAGATCATATAATTTTACTTTGGGAATTTCAACCTCTATATTTTCTAATTTAATTTCAGGATTGCTAGTTGAGGCTTCTGCGGAATGGGATTTATTTGGATGTTTTTCTTTAAAATTAAGTAAATGTTTTTATTCCACTAAAATATTAACATTAACTTGAGTAACCTTTGGTTGATATATCTTACCTACTGATGCAAACATCTGCTTATATATCCTTTGGTTTTCAACAATTTCTCACGATAAAAACTGGCATAGTCTTCTTATCGTCTAGGTTTGTTTTATTTTTTCGTCTGAATGCCATATTTTCCAAAATGGAGTCGCTAGGTGAAAATCAAAACGATCCTTAACCTTGTGTACTATTCTTGTTCACCGTAAAAATCGAAGCTAAACTTTGTCGTATTCCTAGGGAAAAATAGTTTTGTTTCTTCGTTCCCCCCACAACGATGCAAGAAATATGTTGTTCCTGATATTTACTCTAGGCTCACACAATAATGTCATGCATCCAAAATTTAAAAGATTTTTTTTTAATAATGCTTTTCTACCTTCAGTTTTAAGATGGAACTTCAAATAACTTAATGATTAGAAAACATAGAGGCAATATCTCTTTCTTTTAGTTTTATAAATATTGAAGATATGAAAAGTAGAAATGATTAAAAAAAAAATCAAACAAAGTAAGGTATACAATGTTGATAACTCTTACCTTATCCCCAATACAAGAATCATGAAGAATATATCTTAAAATATGAATTGAAATGAGGAGATCCACACAGATACATGTCTTGTTTTACTTAAATTAATAATAAAGGAAAAGTTATAGCTGAACAGACTTCCAATTATATGGACCACAATAGATGTATTACGAAATTGTAGTATTTCAATCTTTAAGAACCATAGAGTGAATAAAATGAAGTTATGACGAAAATGAAATACATAGAAAGCACTTATCTCAAATAAATAAAATGTAGAGTCTCGGTCTTTTCTTTGAAATTGGTATTAAGAAGTTCTCTTTTACATTCGCCTAGAATAATCCCTGATAACATCTCTAATCTTCTTATTTATACAAAATTGTCTTAACCAAAAGTGGTTATACTTTCCACATTCTTAGTTCTGAAAATAGAATAAAATCTAAACTGAATAAATATTACAAAGATTTTGAACATTTGTCCATTTTTTGGGGTCTCCTTTGCTCGTTGGAAATTCATTCTTCCTTTATTTTCTCATGGGTGTAATTGGTTTTTGTTGATCTTTGTTTTTTGCATGTAGATCTAATAATGAAATAATGAACTTGGGGGGTTCAATATTTCCATTTAATTCAAAGGAAAAAACCTTTCCGTGTACCATTGTTAGATTTCTTTGAATTTTTACTACATCATGTTAAGTGATTTGATGTTGTAGACTTTGTTTCACTCGAACATGATTTAATATTTCTAGGCCGACATGATTTACTTGTAATATATCATTTTTCATGTACTCTCTATCTTTCTTTAGATTTTCTTTTCTCTTCTCAATCTCAACTTGCCCAAAAAAAGCATGAATATTATTGATATCAATTGTTGCTATCTCTGCATATATAGCTAAAATATCATCAAGAGAAGCTTTCTTTACTTATTTAGCTAGCCTTTTAATTTCTTCAAGATTGTTTTCCCAGGATTTTAAATCTATTTCTCTTTTTATCTGCTCAATTTCTGAAAAAGGAACAACTCCTCGTATATTGAAACTTTGCCTCCACCCTCTAAGTTCTTGAAATTTGGATTCAACCATAATAGATTCCTTATCTTTGTCATCAATACTCTGTAATGAACCATTGATTACCTGATAATATTTTTGGATAGTATCCAAACTTTAATAGAAGTTTTGTTGAACAATCTACAAACCCTCATTTATTTTTAATGCTTATTTCTTGAAGGAATAAATATCAATTACTGTTATTTCAATTGTGATTGTTTAAGCTTGCAATTGATTTATGAATATATCTCTCTAGGACACCATGCTTTTACTAAAGTTTCAATTGCAAAAACGTATCTTCATTTTCTCCTCTAACTGATTGAATTTTTGCTCCAAACGTTGTTTGACTTGATTTATTTCAGAATTGAATTTTTCTCTAGAAATGACTTCTATCTGTTTCATATCATTATGAAACTGCTCAATCAGGAAATTCTTCCGGTCGATTTGTTTTCTCAATTGATCCATTGACCATACGTTGGCTATTGAAAATTCCCCTAGTGACTCTTCTACTTTTTTTGTAAATTTAGGTTCAATTTGTCCCTATCTATCATATACCATTATTTTCTTCTTTGTAATTACTCCCCCTTTCTGTTGATATTCTCTTCATATAATACCTTTATTTTTCTTGTTGAAGAATAAATATGATGAAGCCATATCTTCCAGTTCAATAGGTGTCAGGTCATCTATATTTATAACCTCTGAACATGGTAAATCAGAACTTGTTGCTAGGGGGGTTAAGGATGGTATGGGAATGACAAGTGTAGTAGATTCCCCTTGATTTGTGATATATTTTACAAGAGTTTCAATGTTTTTCAATAACTGAGGAAACATATGCCCATGTTTTATAAAAGCTTCAAACAATGCTAATGATTCTTCATTATTTTTACCTGGTATTGATATCCCTATAATCGGTGTATCCTTGGGAAATATTTCTGGTGTCTTTTCAACTTCTTTAATTTTGACCTTAGGTAAGTCAAATTTCTTGGTATTTGATGATGGTGGTTGTGAAGTTGGACTAAGACTTTGTTGTACCTGCAATATCTTAGGTAAATTGATCCTTCTATGGTTTTGGAAGCTGAGAAAAACTAATTTTTCTTCTTCAAGAAGAGTTTGAAATATGGATATAACTTCATCATATGATCTAACTCCTCCTAAAAAATCGTCATAAGGTGAATCATCATGGATGTATATCTTCATGTTAAACTGATCCAAATGATTTTCTACCACCCTATGTGGATCATGCCTCTTTAATTCAATGTTAGCTAATTTGATATCAACTAAGGTTGAGGCTTCAACCTTTGCATGTCCAAAATATGATAATCTAAATATACCAACCTATACGGGAAAGGTTGACCAAACCCTTTTCTATGCAAATTTTAGTTCTTTAGTGATGCATGTTGAAACTGTTTGATATGCTACTTCTCGGAAAACAATTATTTCTGGTATAAATCTGGGCAGAGCATGTGGAGGTGCAAAATAGGAAACGACTCTAATATAAGAACAACTTTCTTCAATTTACTAGTCTTCAATAGAACACAAATTCCCAATAATTTGTTATGGAATTTTTGGAGGAGGTTGAACATAAATAGCTTCATGGATTGAAATGACCGCATTGTGACAAATCTCATAAAAAAAATCCTTTTCATTTCCCTCCAATAATTTGGAATGATAGAAGTGTATAGGTTCGATGAAATTCTGAGTCAAGCTCCAATTCATAAGAGGAAATGGGGTTCTGAAACATATTTCATCCATAATATATGCAGACATATAGAAAAAAGCACACTCTCCTTTGGATTTCTAGGCTATGTAATCCTCTATATGTTTGGCTAGGTTATCCAACAACATTTTTCCCCAATCAAAAGTATAACCCTTTGCTACTTCATGGATTATAAGAACCCAATCTATAGTAAAATGCGTAGGGATTTTCTTTCTATACATTCTACACATCATCATGGAAGTATACATAATATGGGAATCACAAGAGACTATAGAATATGCTCCATGACTATCAACTTTGAATTTATTTTCATTTCCCAACCAATTTTTTATTATATCATGGACAGTTCTGTCGTAACTCACGCATTCATCATTCTTGAACTTCATTATAAATGATGCATTATAAGTATATTTGGGGGTGAAAGTTAATTTATACATTACTTCAATGTCTTCGGGTTGAAATGATCCAACAATAGTCTTCTAATGACTCTAGATAGTTTTGGCTGGAATATCAACGTGATCCAGGGCCCAACGTATCATATCTGTATATGGAAACATTTTTGGACATGCTGCAACTTTGTGAAGCTCTGACTTAACCACCTCTATTATCTTGTTTTTGGTTGAATCATCTTCTCCTCCGCTTGATTCATCATAATGAAGAGAATTTTATTTATCCAATATTTCATAAACCTGCTTCCATTATTTAATGACGTCTGTTAGGCGAGTGGTAGTGTCTCTGAATGTTTCTGAATTTGGTTTTGGGTTTTCTACAAATGGATCTTGCTTCTTTCATGTTTTACGTGGTGCCATAATTTCCAAGTATCAGTTCTCCTATAAGAAAATAAAAATCTATGAGCCCAACTACTGTAGAGAAAGTTTTGAAGGAAAATAGAGAAATGGTATGAAATTGAAAAGTGATTTTATTGAATAGAAGACATAAACCATAAATCAATTTTATAATTAATCGAATGACAGGGTAATCATGTCAAATATGCCAAATTTATTACTTGATGGTCATAAGATTTTCAAATCCTTTACCTTAACCACATTCAATATACCTTTAATGATCGTTATTTGATGAAGATAAGTTATTTTAGTACTTCGACATTCGGGAGTTTCAAATGCGAAATTCTAAATATCTCCCGAAGGATGATTTCACGGAGCAATTGATCATCCTTTAATTGAATTTTTTGTTATAATTAATCACAGTTTATGGTCTCTTTAAATTTAAGTGCTTCAAAACTCTAGGACTCCGGAGCTTCGTGGCTTCATGAGATTGCATTTGAGATGTTTTAAATTTTATCCCAAAGGCCTAAAGCATAGAGTGATTACTTACCATTAATTACGCCAACTAAAACATGTTTTAACCTTTAATCTTCGACGCTTTATAATTTCGATGTTCCATCACTTTGGTACTTCGACCTTGTTTGGATTTTGTTGACGACTTAATCTTTCAGAGAACAATCTCCTATAGTGATGTGATAGGATTACTTCAGTTCTAATGATGTGTCATAAAAATATGAGTGACACATGTCACCTTAAATCATGAGAATTATATAACCAAGAGTTACCAAACTGAGTGCCAAGTGTCACCATGTGTAAAGAGTGTCAGGTGGCAGAGGATACATCAGCTGATTAAGTAAAATATTTTGTGGAAATTTAGAGCTCCATGACTCTGGAGCTTCATGAATTCAATATTTTTAATACTTTATACATTTGATCTTGAACTTTTGAATCACGAAGTCCCAAAGTAAACTTTGAATTATTCTTTTGATTAAACATTTCACAATTCTGAAACTTTGAAGTTGCAAGAGTAGTCGATATAGATGAGTGTCAAGTTTTTAATGGTTGGTGCTTGATCCCTCCTATCAAAATGTAACGAAATTTTTTTTAATAAAATGGATTGGTTCACTGATGGTAAGAGTAGAAATATGAAATCGATTGAGGAGTTAACACATATTATTTTTTTGGAGAAAATGATGCCCCATGAATTGAATGCATGGGATGCATGCATTCACTTGCATTTATTTTACCACCCTACATTGTTTTCACATTTTATTTTGGAATTTGATTTTTGTAGATACCAAGTAACGTTGTGGTTTCCAAGCTCGTTGTGGTTTTTGTTGGTAATTCTAGCTCAAATGTTTTTAGAGGTATTTGAAGTGCCAAGAGAAAGTATGGTTTTTAGCTTGTACCCGTCATATTCTTCTTTTTTTTTGCAATAATAGTTTTGGGGAAAATATGCGTTGGTCTATGAATGAGTGTGTTGTTTGGCCATCTTTCAAGATCTTTTTTCCATCACTTAATGAAATAATTCCATGTTTGACTTTTGTGGCTTGATCCTTGGTCATGAAAATTGTTATTTCAATATTGACTATGTAAATACAATGAGGATTCAAAAGTGTTTATGACTCTTTTCTGATCCTCAAAAAATAATGCAAGATCTGGTTCTAGCCTCCTTTCCACTATTTTATTTTTCAAGTTTGCAAAAATCATTGGAAATATTTGTGGGTTGTATTTTGTACACATATATTATCTTTTTTGTTCAAATGGTTAGGATCCCATGACCCTGGAGTTCCATTATGTTAGCACTGAGAGTCACCCTCTGACTGCAAGAGGATAAGCCTAGTACCCATCAAAACAAAGGGTAAAATGAATTAAAATGGTTTGAGTAGGTGGATCAGTGAGATTGTAGAGAGAGGAAACGTATAACAAAAGTAACTGCAAATCAGTTCGAGACCATTGGGCTATGGAGTCATAAGTATCGTGGATAAGGAAGGAATTTAAACTTCCTAACATACAAAAGGATTAATGTGGTGATGAGGAGAAGAAGACATAAAATGTCTGGTGAAACATGAAATATGGGCATGATAGAAACATATCCTCCATCTTTTCATGGATCCATAAATCAGAGAGATTGCATCCAGACAATGAGAAAAATATAAAAAATATGATGAACCATGAAAGTTGGGCATGATAGCAACAGAAACCCCATCGTCTCAGGAATCCATAAATCAGAGAGATTACCTTCAGACAAGATGGAAAACAAAGAAAATATGACGAACCATGAAGGATGGGCATGATAGAAAAAAAAAATCCATCACCTTAGGAATCCATAAATGATAGAGATTACATTTAGACAAGAAGGAAAACAAAGAAAATATGACAAACCATGAAAGATGGGCATGATAGCAACAAAAACTCCATCGCCTCAGGAATCCATAAATCAGAGAGATTATATTCAGACAAGAAGGAACACAAAGAAAATTTGACAAAGCATGAAATACGAGAATGATAGAAATAGAACCTCCATCACCTTAGGAATCCATAAATCAAAGATATTACATTCAGATAAGAAGGAAAAAAAATAACATGTAAACTAATAAGATGGTATGATAAAAATGATTCAAAGGAATCTTCAATAAAATATATTTACAATCTAAGCCCTCAAGCATACAAACTAAAACATTACAAAGCCCTACTCCTGAAACTCACTCGACTCTCCAGACTATGAAGAACCCCCCCTTTTACAAAATCTAAACTAATCTATTTATAATCAGAATAGTCCACAACTACCAAGAGTGTGACCTGGCTATTGTGTTTAATGCTTTCATCTACGCATTCCTCTGTTAGAATGTGCATGTATACTCTTGTGTCAGAAGCAAACTTAGATCATCATGGGATTTTCTTTCCTCTGTGGTACCACAGACTGACAGTATAGTGTAAATTCTAACCTTGTACAATATCTACTACAAACTAATATTCAGAAAATAACAGAAAAGATACAATGGCAAATACAAACATTACACAGAGATTTTTCACCTGGAAACCCAAACTGGGAAAACCAGCATATATTATATTCATACATTGTGTTAAATTGTTTAAAATACAATATACATATAGGAGCCAGCGACATCCAAAACCCTAACCCAATGACTTGGATTAGTCCAAAACCCTAATTCCTTAACCAGAAATAGAAAACCATTGGAAAAAAACCATGTGCTAAAAAACCACCTAAATAAACTGTGGTCCCGGAAATATGTTGTCCCGATAATATGTCATCCCGAAAATATGTTGTCTCGGTAATATGTCATCCCAAAAATATGTCGTCCCGGTGCGAAAAACAATTTCGGGGTGCTGCCCCCAAACCCCCGCGCAGGAGGCTCCGCCCCTTTGCACCCCCCTCTAACCCCCCTGCGCGCCCGGTGCATATGATCAAACACCATTTCTCGTGCAAAGAATATAACACATACCCAACATTCTCCCACTTGTTGTGTTCTTTGCACACAGGGGGTTACAGGGTTACATAGTCAACAATCCAGGGCAACAATGCCCATGGATGCTCTACACCAAGAGAACTTCTCAGTGCTCACAGATTTTGTTAATGAATCTGCAACATTCTTCAAAGTGTCCACCTTCATCAGTGATACTTTCTTTTCTTCAATCATGTCTCTCACAAAGTGATATTGAACATCAATGTGCTTTGTCTTTGAATGATAAGCAGGGTTCTTCGCCAA
>JASDQU010104536.1:72551-110456 GCA_032191745.1 Picea mariana
TTAGGGGCTTCGCCCCCGAATCCTCGCTGGGGGACCACTTTCCCCCAGACCCCCCAGCTGAGGGGATAGCCCCCTCGGACCCTGTAGAGGGGGTACCCCCCCTCTTCACTCCCCCACATGGAAGAGTGTACATACTTCTGGGGTGTAAATACTTCATGGGGTATAAACATGGTTGAAAGAAAGGACCTCTAAATCAGGAAGATAATCAGGCTCCACAACCAACACTTGGGTAGGAGTGTAATGTGAGTGTACGAATTCACTACCTAGAGGTCTTCGATGAATCATCAGAAAAACACAAGAGGATCTCGATGATCAGGCATAGAACTTCATTGATTTTGAATAAGGACTTGATTGGACTTTTGGGATGGTCGGGCATGACGTCAAGAGACAAACTGTAAAAATGTCAACTCAAGTTGGGTGAAAATTCCCTTGGATAATAGCACGAAATATGATTAGACTCAAGCAACATGACATTGAAATAAGTTCACGATGTAGGAGGCAACGCAAACTCTCCATGTGTTTGGAAGAGTAACCAAATGGAGGAGGACATAGCTCTATGTAGCGAGGACAACTTCCTAAGGTCATATTAGATCCAAAATATTAACAAACAAATAGAAGGATGTGCTTTTTCCAAGGGAGAATTATTGTGTTGCCAAAATAAAATATATATTTCCCGTCCCCTCTGAAAAGATATCAACTATGGACTCTGTGAGGGATGTTCTTTTGGACCAATTTAACGAGTGCAAAGGAACAAGGTCACTCAACGATCTTTTCAATTTTAGGGAGTCCAAAAAGAGCTTAAGTATGGACTCCGTGGGGATTCCTTTTTCATAAATTTAGTCCCTCAGGCCCAAAAAAGGATTAAACTTATACCTGGGAATACTCTTCTAGTGAACCAAATCTCCTAGAGTATACCTTTGTTCGTAAAATTGACCATCTGGACTGAAAAAGGGGTAAAATACCGTCAGATAGATGTGCCTTCAAGTTTTAGTTTGGCAAGTGTGAAGGACAACAAGATTGCTCAGAAATATTTTCATGTTTAGAGAGTCTAAAAAGGACTTAAAGAAGACTCCAAGAGGTTACTTTTCAGAGTTGATCCTGACAATATTGAGAAGCATAAATGTAGTCTCGTCAGATGTTTCTTTCGGATCTCAAAGCGAGATTTAAAGAGAACAAAGTATGCTCATTTTTGGAAGTCTCAAGGGTGAGTCCAAGAGTGATGATGCATAAGAAAAATGAGGCTCAATCTTGTAATCCTGATAGGACTAGAAAGGACTCTCGAGCCTAAAGTCATTAGAGACAACATGGACGCCAAGAAGTAATAAGGATCTATCTAGGGAATCCATGTAAAGGTAGGCTCTACCACCTAATAATGACACTTTTAAAACAACAATGATGGTTCTGTGTCACACTTCGATGGGATCGATCCTATGGCAAAGTGGAAAAGACAACGAGATGCAAAAAGTGGAGGTAGAATCCTAACTTATATGCAAAAAGTTGAAAAACATGACTTTTACCAAAGGACCTTTAAAAGTGACCCACCTCCCAAAAAGGTTACCAAACCAAAAGTGAAGTGCATCGTAACATACAATAAGAAACTCAAGAACCACATTAAATGATTTTCAAGCCAGAAAAAATGACAAAAGAGTTCAAAAAAGTGGTAAAAAGGGCCAAAAAAGTCTATAAATAGAAGTTGACAGCTCATTTTCACCATTGCAATTTGTAAATTAACCAAAAGGTAAAAASTACCCATTTTCTAACAGAGTTGATTCCGAGAGCTTCAGAGGATGAAACGAACTTCCGCTTGCACCAAGTAAGAATAAAATCATCCCTCTTGCATTTCTATTCTTCAATGATGCATTGTTTTAAGTTTTTTGGGGGTCACGCTCTCTTAAAAATAAGTGGCCCTACGTGTACGTGGGTTGTCCAAGGAAAACCCATGTACATCCATGGGCATAAAACAGTCTTCCCATGGATGTATGCGACTGTTTCCAAAACAACCAGTGTACACCCTCAAAAGCATGGAAAAAGAAAATATTCAAGTGCTAACTCCCCCTTGAACTTGTCATGTAACATGATGTGTGTCCATTGGAGGGAGAGGGAACACAAGGAGATTGATATCTTGGTCATTGAGGACCTTACTTCCATTTCCGCATTAAGACAATGTGGGTTATGGAAGTTATACCAATGTCTGCTTATGAGGGCACAACCAAGGCTTCTAAATGCTCTGGTGGATTACTGGCACCCAGATGCAGAGGCATTCATGATTGAGGGAAAGTCATTAACTCCAATGACCAAGGATATTTACTTCTTGACTGGCCTCTCAAGGAGAGGGGAACCAATCAACCTGCGCACATTTCCTAATGGGCCCTTCAACATCGCTGACTACATCGGGATGCATTGTGAGGCAGGCACTGAGAAAGTAGGTTCTCAAGTTCCCATCAATAAGATCACCAGCCTGTCACTGAAGGCGATCCTACTTCTCATTGGGAAAATCACTGGATCTGCAGCTATCCACTAGGCTTCTTGGGTGCACATGTATTGTACTATGCAGTGCCTTGATGCACGTATTTTTTACTGGAGCACGACCATGCTTACCTGAATGAAGAGGAATCTTACAGATTGTCATGAGCATAGAAACAAGAAATTTGGGTTCGATACCATTCTATGTTCATTCTTCTTAGAGATGGTACCCAACCTGAGTCTGAGAGAGATGGTGCGGGAGCATGTGGCCTCCTTCCCAGTAGTGTGTATATGGGCAACATTGCTTCCACGGCAGGGGAGAGGAAGGAACATAGAGGCCTTTGATGAGACATTCTTTGACTTGTGGGCATGACAGATTACAGCGATAAAGGACTACCTCTATGCTGGAATCAACTTCTTTACAGATCCAGACATGCCCATACCTCTTAGAGAGGAGGGAGGAGAGATAGGTATGTGTGTTTTTAAAGTTAGTTAATTTTTAGTTTATTTTATATATATCATTTTTAATATGCATCAGAGTATTTGAAAACTATGTATCTATTATGTACATACATGGGACCAGTGCACCTATCAGAATTCTAGAGGACTAGGTGACGTCCTTGACCAGAGGTAGCACTAGTAGCAGCTGTTGGACAAGCAGTCGTAGGGGTACCTCCAGCCAAAGAGGCTAATATATTTTTGAGACGGGTGGAGAGGAACCTCATTGTGATCACTCGTCCAGTTCCCATGGCCGATATTGAGGATCTCTCGCCATCGATGCAGCCTCATGTAGTTCAGGTGCCACAGACTTGGGTCCAACTCTTCCGGCATTTGGAAAACACTATCATTCACTAGAGCAGGGCCAATAGGCCTGGAGCTTATATATGATGGAATATCATGTTCCGAGGGCACTTTTTGTATATTTTTGAGGGAATAAGCCCCATGATGTAAACCAGATTATTATTTTTGAGGCGTTCGCGCCCACCTATGTACTCTAAGGCTTTTTTATATATATATTTACATCTTTTTATATGTCTTATGGATCACCTTTTTTACAAATTTATGTACATGTGTATGTGTGTGCTTATTTTTATGTGTGTGCAACATGCCGATGTAATACTTGATTATCTAGAGTATTTTTCATTTGATTTAATCTTCTAGGAACATGGATATACGTAATGTAATCAAAGCAACATTCTAAGAGACATACCCTAAGGAATTGTTGATGTAAAGTAGGATCATAAATGCGTTAAACCCCATTTAACTGGGACACAACTGACTGAGCATCTAAGTAGACCTAGAGGTGAGAGATACCATGTGACAAAGTGTCATGAAGAAACTCTATCATTGTTGTGTACTCGATGACATTATTTGTAGAGTCACCTAGATAGATACCTCCAGAAGATAGCAACTGGCCTTGAGTATGAAAATCACCCAAGTTGTAGAATCAAGCCTCCGAGTGTGTCGGCTAGCACTGTCTGCAAACCCAAAGAACACCTCCATTTCACTTAACATCTACCACAGTGAAAAATATGACATAAATAATGATGCATCCATAAAACAAAAAGACAAAAACTAACTATATAAGAACTATACATATGTACAAGAAGTCACGCAGGTGACCAACCTACGAGTAATACTTCTTGAGGTAGAGCCCATTTATAGGCTCTTCCAAAGAATTTCCCTCAAAGTAAACCAAACGATAAGAGCCCTTCTTTAAGACCTCCTTCACAATGAAAGTTCTGAACCACATGGGTTCAAAATTCCCTACCCCTAGGGGATCCTTATCTTGGTCATAGACCAGGACAAGGTTGCCTTCGGAGAAAAGCCAAGGAAAAACGAACCGATCATATGGAAACTTGAATCGTTTCTTGTGAGCCATGTTGGCCAAGGATGCATCACGACTTTACTCATTGATCCGCTCGAGATATAATAGGCCTTCTTCAAGCGGTGAACTGTCTAAAAATAACTCTACTGCCAACTTTAGAGATGGGATATGACACTCTATAGGCGAGACTAATTCAAGCCCGTAAATGAGCTGAAAAGGTGAGAAACTAGTGGCAGTGTTTACAGACATTTGGTAGGCCCATAACATTGAGTACAACATCAAATGCCAATTTGACTTGGCATAATTGATCGTTCACTACAGAATATTATTGAGGGACTTATTCACAGCTTCCACTTGACCATTCACTTGTGGGTAGTAGGGTGATGAATGATCTCTCCTCAACCCAAGCTTTGATGTTAACCCAGACATCATTTTGTTCTAGAAGTGACTTCCATCGTAAGTGACAATCTCCTTCGGGATGTCAAACATTGCTACTATCTAGTTTAAAATTAAGAGAGTTGTTGTTGCTCCATCATTGTTAAATGTTGGCATAGCCTCGACCCACTTTGTGAAGTAATCTACCTCTACGATGATATAACAATGCCCCCTTGATGAATCCAGGTGACACGTGGTAAAATCAATCCCCCACTTGGTGAAGGGACCAACAACATGATGAGAAACATAGGAGAAGGATCTGCCCTTATCTTCTAAGAGAATATCTGACATGGGTTTCACTTCTTGACCGACTCAATGCAATCCTTGATTAATGTAGGCCAAAAGTAACTGGCTTGTAGAATATTTTTTGTTGTTTCCAACCAAGAAAAATAACCACTACATGCTCTAGTGTGGTAGTCATTAAGAATGATTTTCTCTTCTTTGTTTATAAGGCATCGGCAAAGAACACAATCTACACCTCGATGATACAAAGTGTCATCAAGTATGAGATAGTTTCGTTCCTGATGGCGAATTTGTCGACGCTCGTCATGAGAAGCAGAAGAAGGGCACTTCAAAGTATGGATATAGACTATTATATCTCCATACCAGAGATCTGAAGATGCAATCAGAAAAAGATATCCTTTAATAGCCAATTCTTCTAGCGTAACATCACCTGATTCGATCGAAAGTTCTGAAATAAGTTCCGCAAAGACTAGCGACTTTTTGGATATCACAGAAACAAAATCCAAGACAAATTTCTGGAGGATTACAATCCATATACTGATCTTTTTGCCAATGATGTCTTGTGTCAACACATATTGGAATGGATTCACAATGGTGATGGTTGTGGTCTTGCGAAGAGCGATATAATGACGGAATCACTGGACAAAATGCCCTACTGCCAATGCAATCTTCTCAACATGAGAATAGTTGAGTTTCACCCCAAACAGGCCTTAGCTCAGGTAATAAATCACATGCTCTTCGATTAAATCATTTTCTTGAACCAATACCATACTAATGGTTGACTTTGCAATGACCAAGTACAAAAATAAATATTTATTATAATTGGTATGTCGAAGAAGAGGGGCAGACGTGAGGGCACATTTCAATGCTTTGAAAGAGAGCTGAGAGGATTCATCCCAATAGAAAGGGACTCCCTTCTTCAATAAGTACATGAACCCTTTAGTTATCTTGACATAGTTTGTGATAAACATTGAAGAAAGATCGCTTTCCCCTATAAGATTTGAAGCTGAGGGACTATGCACGGGGGAAACAACTGAACTATTTCCTCAACCTTTAGAGGATCGACCATGATCCCTATTTTCGAAACTGTGAAACTTAAAAGATGACCCGATGTCATGCATAAACTGCACTTGTTAGGATTCAAGAGAATCCAATAGTAGAGACATCGTTTGAATATTATTCGGAGGTGTGCGGGATGATGATCTCTCTTGTGATATTGTGATGCTCGATCATTGAGATAAGCCTCAACTATATGTCTAAGGTCATGGAAACAAAAATACATGTCCCACTTAAAGTGGCTCCAATATTCTTCAGGACAAAACACATCTTACGATAAGAAAATGTTGCCCACAAAAAGATAAAAGTTGTTTTATGTTGGTCCTCCAGTTTGATCTGAATCTGGTTATATCTCGAAAAACCATCCATGAATGAAAAGAATTCACAGCCTGCGCATTCATCGATAATCTGATCAATGAATGGGTTGGGGAAATTATCCTTTGGACATGCCTTGTTCAAGTCATGGAATTCCATGCACACACGAATCATACCCTATATTTTGTTAACCGAAACGGGGTTTGACACCCATTGCGTCAACTGTACGGGGTATATGAAACCAGATTTAAACAGTTTCCCCACTTAAGCCTTAATAGCTGCTGCTTTCTGAGGATTCATTGAATGAAGATTATGTTGGACCTACTTGGTGTCAGGATAAGTCATTATCTCATGTTCGACGATTCTTGGACCAATCCCTGGCATTTCCTCATAAGACCAGGAAAAAACATCACAAAATTCCTTAAATAAGTCTTTATAAATTCGAATCTCCTCCAGGGAGCAGTCTGCTCCGAAGAAAACATTCTCCATGATGTTAGGGGTTCTAGATATGTTAATAGCTATCCTTTCATTGATAGTTTCCATATTACCGTTGGCATAAACTGTGTGCATAGCCAGAGGATTATCAGGACAAGACCTGTCTCTAGTCATAATCAACATGAATTCACCTGCCTCTATTCTTCATAACTCTCAGAGAAAATAAGATCTGTGATGGAGATCATCCTAGGGTCTATTTGGACCATTCAATGCCTCTATAATCGCCTCGTCTGAAGGCAATACCAATTCTAAAGAATCGGTAGTGGCGAGGAAACCTTGATACCAAATAGGCTTGAGAATTGGATCTAACTCTTATGTGGGAGTCAGATCGGGGTCGACTGAAGCTTGTTGGATGATATTGTACGCAACTTTTGTCATGGACAAGGGTATGGCCATTCAAATATGCCCTTTCCCTTACATCTTGGCTGATGGGGAAGGAAGTTTCCATGGATCATTAAAGTAAGTCATTCGGAACAACGAAACTTGAAATATTTCAGCCCTAGGCTGGTCGAGGGAAACTGATATAAACTTGACATCGCCGGAAGGAGGCGGGTAATCAAAAGTACCCGTCAAAGGTGGCAACAAACCAACCCCCTCATTGACAATGTTAGGCTAAGGGTTATCAATCATTGGGACTATGGATGCCCCCGATGAAGGGTTAGGCCTAGAGAAGGAAAATTGATCAATGGTTACGATTCATACCTCATTTGGAAACAACAAGACCTGAAAAACTATGGCAACCACTGCATGCATTGCATAATTCCAACTCCTTCCTAACAAAAGGTTGTAGTCAAGGGGTGCATTGATTGCTTCAATTTCAACGCAAAACAAGTAGGGTAGGTGATAGAGATAAAACAAGTTGGCCAATAGCCTTCCAACACACCAATGACATCATGAGGGTCAAGGTGCCCTCATCAACCACCGTTTGGAAGATATTTCGAGTAAAATATCTCATGGGGTAAGACACTACTATCTAAAATGCAATGTGGTAAGGGAGATGCGGTTTCAAGTCAGTCGTATCGAGAAAGATTGTTCCCAGATTACAAGAATCTATAGATCCCAAGGTAGATAATAGATCCTTTCTCTATGAAGGGAAGATCTGGAGGACCTCCAAAGCGTACATCACACAAGGGGTTTGTGAAAAATCCTCCACCAGAGAGTATTTATGTGCGGTCCTCGTGTTCATATTATGATAAACTTTCTTGAACGCCCCTTTCGGGATGCGTGTTATTTTTTTTCCCATTTTCCTTTCAATCTGGAGAGGAACGGGTGGGTTTGTGTCTTCTTTACCCTTTTCGACAGATTTTGACATCCCGTAATCGTGTGCCCTGGTCGGTATATAAGTGTCACCTTTCATCATATAAACGTTCGTGGCCAAGGGACTACTAGAACAAGGAGGGGGTCTATGACTACCCTCATCCGTGCTCGAAGAGGCTTGATTCATACTTTTCCCATGTGGAAATGGGTTCGTTAACACAACAGTTTTTTGTTGTGCCAATAATTTTTGGGCCTCCACAAGTTGAAGGCGCAGGTGAGTCATATGGTCCTCCATGAAAAGGTTACAGAAATACTTTGATGTTCTCTTCTCAGTGTTTCCCCCACCAACATTGTTGTTGGGTTTCTTATCCCCCTTATCCTTCTTGTTTCGTTGTTTCTTCTTTCTTTCAGGTTATTGGTTGGCCTTTGGGTTCGTCGACTACACTATGTACATCCGAATTTTGGGTAGGGGGAGCAGCTGAACCAGAGGTCTAGTTGGTCGTTATCTACTATATCGACAATTGTTGCAATTAATTTAACAACTGATCAGTGGAATTTCCTTATGTTGAACCAACTATACCATTGACATGTGGTCCAGACTTTTGTTTGGCCTTGTCAAGGATGGACTATGGTGTTACACGTCAAAATTGCTCAGCTAGATAAGTGTCGCATTATCCCTCTCAATTGTCGTAAGTGTCGCATCAACTTTCGCAAGTGTCGTAAGTTGGTCACAAGTGTCGCAAAAGATGTTCATACATGCTGCCATGTCAACGACACTAAGAAAGCACTTATAACATCTCACATGATTGATTTGAAGGAGAAGAACTGGTTTACTGGAGTCAAATAACTCTTGAAACCTGAAAGGAACCCTGAAATGAAGGTTTTGAGGGGGAGCACTCTTCCACTTCAGCTCTAGAAGTGTTGGTGCTCCCCTATAGTGCTTTAGGGAGCGTTATAACGCTCCCCAACCCCCTTTGAAGGAGCGATGCTCATCTTGAGAGCGCTGGCGCTTCCCCAAGGATTACCAAGGAGCGCTACAACACTCTGATGCCCCTTCTAAGGGAGTGCTATCTAATTTGAGGCAGTAGTTGGCCCGTTGAGGAGAATAAGGGAAGGATCATTCGAGATTAGGAGGCAGTTTTGCTTGAATTCTTGGTTTCATCAACAGATCCCTGATCTAAGGAGAAGGTTCCCAACTTGTTCTAAAGATAACCCAAGAGGTTAAGCTCCTCTTAACCTATATAAACAGGCTCTATGATGGTGGAAAGGGGGAAATAATTATCAGTATGAAACTTATGATCTCATTAGGAACACACAGTCCATCAAAGGAGAGTAATTAGTGAAGTTGTTGTTATCCAGATTGTGGAACTTTCAGGCAAGGGTTAGACGAAGAGGACTTGACGAAGCTATCGCATTCGCATCTACGATTGTAAGTACTACTGTCGTTATTCTCATTAATATGACACGCTTGGCTTGTTTTTTTCTAGTTTTTGTCTAATGTCACATGAACTTATGACTAGTTGGTAGATCTATTTTCAAGCTAACATCATTAGAGTAGGAAGTAGTCGTATCTTGCTTTGTCCACAGAACTCAGCGAGGAGCAAAGGATTGGAGCGCAACTCGGAGCGTGCAGGGACAAATGTTGACAATAAGGTACCTCTGTCATCCTTCCTTCTCATGTGTTAGTTTAGATAGATTTGAAAGAAATTTAGTGTCCATGATAAGCACTTTTCTATCTAGGGTTAAGGTCAAGCTCTAGAGGTCGATCTACTTGTTCGCAGGTAGATTTTCCTACAATAGAAACTGGCGACTCTACTGGGGAGATAGCCTCAAATCGAAACCTCTTGTTTGGATTTTTTCTCCTAATTGACCTTGGTCTATCCCTTATTGTTTCAGACCTGGTTTACTCCTCTTTTGATTAGTTTCATCATCTGATTGGCTCCTTACTCTATCACACTCATCATACTTGTCGAGTTTGAATCCCAATTTTTGGAATTTTTTGATATTTCTGGGGCTTTTAGACCCTGGCACCCCTGTCCTAGTGTTAACAGAGAACCAGTGCTCCCCCATA
Source organism: Picea mariana (assembly GCA_032191745.1). Classification (NCBI taxonomy): domain Eukaryota; kingdom Viridiplantae; phylum Streptophyta; class Pinopsida; order Pinales; family Pinaceae; genus Picea; species Picea mariana. The sequence continues at coordinate 82,715 of JASDQU010104536.1, forward strand.
CCTGTTCACAGAGTGCTATAACACTCCTTACCTTTGGAAACAGAGCGCCAGCCTCTTTCTGCCTACGAAACCCTCTAGAACTACCTTTTTCAGGGTTTGCCTCTTTGTCTCTTTTGTTGAGTGGTCTAGTGAGTCAACTTTTCTTCCCTATCAGCTTTGACATATGTCTTTTTGAAGAATAAACATCTCATCGATTGGATATTGTAGCCTTCTTCACCATTTTCATTGAGTTTTTCCTATTGAGTGAAATTTGAAACCCATGCATTGTTCTTATCTCCTCATCAGCTGAGTAAAAACCCCGCTGAAGGTCATCAAAAGCCTACAAACCTCTTTATCTTGATTTCAGTCAAGGTCATTGTTCTTCAACCTTTTGCTTTTGGGTGTGAATTTTGCTTTTCTCTTTGATTGTTTCTCTTTCTTTCGCTTTTTCGTTTTGATTGCTACAAAAGGGTGTATTGTTTGTGTGACTTTTGCTTGTGCTAGTTTGGTTTCCATCTATACCAAGAAGATAATTAGTAAAGACAAGCATTGTGTTGTATTGATCATCATTCATATGCAAACAATAAAAAAGCATATGTTTGATTGATTGTGCATATTAGAAGGCATTTAAAAGTTTTTTCATTACATCAGGATTTGATTGAGAAAAAAAATCGTTTGAGGGCATTCCTTATTTGTGCTGGATTAGTGAAAAAACTCTCTCTCTCCCTTAGCTAGATGTTCATCGAAAGGAAATGATTTCTTATCATGTTTGATGCACTCTTTGGGTCTAATTCATAATTCCATTTGTTTCACTTCCATGCACCCCTTTGCATAAAGAATAGCCACTAAAATCAACGCTAATTAAAAGTTATCTAGAACTTTTTTTTTCTAGGATCCTNAGATGTTCATCGAAAGGAAATGATTTCTTATCATGTTTGATGCACTCTTTGGGTCTAATTCATAATTCCATTTGTTTCACTTCCATGCACCCCTTTGCGTAAAGAATAGCCACTAAAATCAACGCTAATTAAAAGTTATCTAGAACTTTTTTTTTCTAGGATCCTCCACCAACAGTAGACTAGGATTAGTACTTTGGATTAGGGCTGCGAGCATAACTCTCCAAAGTTTCTAAAACAAACAGTAGCATCCTGAGTTAGGGAGAGTCAAATCCAGGTATCGTATAAGTCTGCCTGGGATCCCCCTCTCACACAGGGGTTACGCACAAGGTCGCATTCGAGTGAGCTACGGGGACTAACCCTCCATGGTTTAAATGATTGTGGTGGTTTGATTGTATTATGGGGATCACTTTGAGGTAAATCCACAATTACTGTGTGGAAGCCTTTTAGTTGATTTCGGGCTTGATACCCTGCCCGTACGTTCAGATCGGACTGTCGATTGTTCCCGCCCAGGGGCTGACTGCGAATTGGTAACCTTAGTGGCCATAATCTTTAGGTTCTTACACAAGGTGACGGTGACGGGAAGTCTCACTGTACCTGGAGCAGACATTGGTCAAACTCACTCGGGCTCCTTGGAGGGTAAATCCATAATTACTGCATGGAAGCTTGCACCAAGGTGTAAGTCTGTTAAGAAGGTCGCCATTGTAACTGTTCCACCCTATCCCCGCCCCTTCTGGACTTGATCACGCGACGTTGGATTTCATCACCAACTAGTATGGTCATCAAAAGAAGGTCATGTTTGCTTGGTTGAGATTCTTAGATTTTTTTAGCGTGTGTTGTTTCTTTTCGTTAGTTGGCCATAGATTTCTTTCGTCAACTCTTCTCTGCCAACATCGACCCTCCACGTCGCTCGCGGAGGCTACAGGGACTTCCTCCAGAGAATATGGAAGGAAACACCCCTTTACCCCCTCATTCTACTGAAGAATCTCCTCAATAGAGCGAGGTTCATAATGCTACAACTTCCCAGGAAGAAGTTCCCATCCCTCTGGAGAATTTTCGAATTGTCTCAGAATCTCCGGAAGCTTATCGCATTTCGGAGGGGTACGAACGACAGATCCTCCACCTAAATTCTGCTGGAGAATTTGTTGTCATCAATCCTACTGACATTCTGGCTGGGTCTTCTCAAAACCCTTTAGTCAGTGATCCTTTTTGGAATGTGGATGTTGTTTGGAGCCCACCACGTTTGGTGCGATATCTTTATGGAATAGGAGAAGGTGCCGACGCACCTTTTTCCTATACTATACCCCCAAATCACTTCACTGGTACTACCACTTTTACAGCCACACCAACCGTTGGTCCGAACATACTGCCCATTGGCCCAAGGCCTACAATTCCTCTCCAGACAACCCATTCGACAATGACCCTGCACATTCCGACTATCCCTGCCGGTAATGCGGTAGTTAATCAAGCCCCGATTGGCACACCTGTAACACCAAGACCTACACTCCCTTTTGGATTTAGGGCATTGAATGCTTCTGCTACCACCACTACCCAAACCACTACCCAAATGGTACTGGGAAGTTCCATACCTATCCAACAACCTGGAGGGACTGGTCTTGGTGGTCCTAATTCGATCAGTGGCACCGGTCTGTCATTGACGTCTGGCTTTCAGATCCTGGGAACTCTGCCTCAAACCGGGGGGCATCCTCCCTCCGGAGGACAAATTCCATTTGGAGGGAACCCTAATGTTGGGGGGCATCCTCCCATCGGAGGAAAAAATCCATTCGGGGGGCAACCTAAATCCGGAGTACACCATCAACCACAAGGACAACATATGTCCGCTGTGCCTAATTCGTGGAGTGTCCCTTTTCAAGGGAATCCACATGTCTCCACAGGACAACATACATCCGCTGCGCCTAACCCGTGGAGCGTTCCTTTTCAAGGAAATCCACATGCCTCCACAGGAAAAAATATTCAGACTCCGCAACAACCCCCTTATGGACAAATGCCAAACCCACCCTATAATCCACAAAACCCATCCGGTTATCCTCCGCTCACAAACACTTCTCAAAACATTTCAAATCCTATGTACCTTGGTCAAAACGAACCTCACATGAGAGGGCCCATGAGTTATAATTATCCACATAACCCAGTATTGGGCCCCACTGGTGTCCCTTTGCCACACCAGCACTACCCACAGGTTAACCGACAACTACCTTTTCTAGCCACCCTGGACCTTCCATACTTGTCTCGGTTAACGAATGATCCCATTTACCATTCTCCGGTTTGGCAAGCCATTCCAGCAAAACTTCCTTCTGATATCCTGAAATTTGACAGAAAGCTTGGAGAAGACCCAAACAACCACGTAATGACCTTCCATTTGTGGTGCTCATCAAACTCCCTTATGGACGATTCGATTCATTTGCATCTTTTCCAACGAACGCTCATGGGTCCTGCCACCAAATGGTATATTGAATTACCACACGCATCTTTTCACAATTTCAACTCCCTTGCCGTATCCTTCCTCACACATTTCCAACTACCCATTCGATATGAGATGGGTACTGAACTCTTAACCTCTCTTTGTCAGACAACTTCCAAACATATCTCCGATCATATCCATGAATGGAGACGGCGACGAAGGCTAATCAAAGCGGTCATTCTTTACCAATTGTTAGCAGAATGGTTCACGAAATCACTCTTACCCCAGATCGCTCGTGACGTTGCCATGGGTGGCGTAGTCATTGAGGAAGAAGCCATCGCTAGAGCTCAATACTTGGACCTAGTCTATTCACAATCCGGTACTCTATACGAGTTGATACCGAATGCTGCCCGTGCCACTAACAATCCATCCAAACCATCAATTGCTTCGCATGCGGATGGAGTTATTGGCTCCGTCAAAACTCAATCTACTACTCAGTCTACTGGAACGATCCAGCGACCTGTTTCCACGGCCGCCCCCAGTTCGACTGCACCCTCTTCTGTCCCACCTCAAACTCAGGTCTCTGATGTGAATGCGGTCAAATTAACCCCTTCACAACAGCTTGGGGGAAAGAAGAAAGTGAGAAACAAACCAAAGAAGAACAATAACAATGAGAAACCCAAGACCCAACCACAAACCCCTGCTGCCGGAAAACAACCACAATGAAAACCAAAGTTCCTATGTCTCATCTGTGGTGACGATCACTACACTCGAGGTTGTCCACATCGTGATGAAGTGACCAAACTTTTCAAGGGAAATTCGCAACCCGCTGTGCTCACTCAGCCTTTTCCACAGCAACAATCTTTGGTGGCACAAACCCCCATGCTGAGGGGCAATGCCAACCAACCCCATGATGAGGCCTCGACAAGTGCCCACACCTACATGTTTAACGGAGTTAATCTAACAACTCGCTCTGTGACATACGACATGCCAGTTAAACCCGACAAGTCGAAGATCGCTAATGGTTCTACATCAGATCCGTTACCATCTTCCACCAATCCTCCATCTGTTAGCCCTCCATCTAGGCCACTTCAGATTGATAAACCATCATTTGACTCTATCTTATGCCCTCCTAAGAGCATCGTCCGAAAATATACCTTCAATCCTAATTCACGGGCTGCCCAAAACTACAATATCGTTGAAGATTTGGCCCAAGCCCCGTGTGCCATGTCCGCGTTGGAAGCTCTACAACATTTTCCCAATCAACATAGAACGCTCTTCGCTGCTATTGGCACTTTCGATCCTGAGTCATCAAAATATCTCATGTTTAACCTGGACGATCATCAACCGCGACTCTCCCACCAGCTAGCCTTCCAAATTGATGTGGTTGTTCACAATCAACAAATCCACCGGACTATCCTGGATGAGGGAGCCTCTACTTGTGTCATGTCCCTAGCCTATTGGAAAGGCTTGAAATCACCCGCCCTTAATAAATCCACTACCATGTTACGTGCCTTTGACGGACGAGGTTTTCATCCTCACAGATTATTACAATCCTTAGTCGTTTAGCTGGGTGGAAAAACTGTCACTGTTGACGTCGAGGTGGTCAATGCCCCCCTCGATTACAACCTATTACTTGGAAGAAGTTGGTTCTACGCAATGACTACCGTCGCCTCATCGATGTTTCGATGTGTACAATTCCCCCATCAAGGTAAAATTGTTACCATTGATCAACTCGATTTTTGCACACCCGACGCGCGCATCCCTGCTACCAACAATATTCCTTTTCTAGGAGACCACCCAGTTACGTATGAAATCATTGGTGTTGGCTTATTGAAAGATTCTAGCCTCATGGGTACATTCCCTACACCACTTCCACCTACTGCACATCATATTTCTGTCGTCAATATGATCTCGACTTTGCCTTATCAATCCTTGGAATCATCTGACCCCTGGATTGTGCCTAGTCCTTTGGAATTCGATGTGCTTGGTGACACAATGCCACTGAGCCCAACTAAGGCCGCATACGTAGCTATCCAATCTGCCTCTCCCTCATCAAACGATTCACATTCATTGGCACCCGATACTTATTCGGTGCCCTCTTGGTTAGATTCCCTATCATCCGTCGTCAATTACATTTCCCATATTTTTCCATCGGACGAATCTATCATGGAGATGCTTAGCATCGATGATTTGCCATGGGATGAAAACCACCATGGATCCTCTTTTCTTTCACCTTTGGAAGAAATCCAAGACATACGATTTGTCTTACCCCCCGATGTTACCGCAGCTCCGCAATCTCCTATCCTCACAACAGATTCTCTCTCTGAGGGGAACATGGGTAACATCTCTACCACGGTCACGATTGACATTTCAATAAAAGAAGGTGTCGTGGAAAACATCAACCTTGGTGCTAATTGCACACCCGATGAAGTGGTCTCTTACACCGCTTTATTCAAGGAATTCTGCGATGTCTTCGCATGGAGTTACGAAGAAATGCCAGGCATCGATCCTTCGATCGTCGTACATGAAATCAAAATCTATCCTGACGTGAAACCATTTCGGCAAAAGCTTTGCCCAGTTCATCCCAAGAAAGTCACAGCTATAAAGGCAGAAGTTGAAAAACTTCTAAAATCTGGCTTTATCTATCCTGTCCCGTTAACCGAATGGGTCTCCAACCTTGTTCCGGTTGCTAAGAAAAAAGGGACCATCCATGTTTGCGTTGACTATCGCGACCTCAACAAATCTTGTCCTAAGGACAACTACCCTATGCCCTTCATCGACCAAATCATCAATAACTGTGCAGGGAGCGTAATCTTTTCTTTCATGGATGGATTTTCTGGATATAACCAGATTGAAATCTTTCATACAGATCAACACAAGACAGCCTTCATCTGCCCTTGGGGAACTTTCACCTACCGAAAGCTACCTTTTGGCCTTAAAAATGCTGGAGCCACTTTCCAGTGAGCCATGTCATATTCTTTTCATGACATCAAACACATCGCAGAACCCTATCTCGACGATTTACCTGCACATTCACTAAATCGACCCGATCACATAGACCACTTACGCGCGATTTTCCTGCGATGTAGGTTCTACCGTATTCATCTGAACTTGCACAAATGCATTTTTGTTGTCGAATCCGGTCGACTCCTCGGCTTCATCATCTCCAAATATGGGATTAGGGTGGACCCCTTAAAGATCAAGGCCATCTTAGCCTTACCTCCACCCACCAACTTAACCCAACTACAGAGTTTGCAAGGCAAAGCAAACTTTATTCGTCGTTTCATCTGCAATTATGCCGAGATTACTAAAGGATTTATGCGCTTACTGCAGAAGAACGTATCTTTCATCTGGGATGACGTAGCTCAATGGTCATTCGATGCTCTTAAGCATGCTTTGACCCATGCACCTTTGTTACATCCACCTGAATATACAAAGGATTATATCCTTTACTTGGCCGCTTCTACTTCCACCATCACAATGGTGTTAGTTCAAGAAGACTCTAATGATGAAGAACATGTGATTTACTATCTGAGGAAGAGTTTATCTAGACCCGAACTCAGATATTCGCATGTTGAGAAACTGGCTCTGGTAGCTGTCATCGTTGTCCAAAGGTTATGCCATTACATCTTATTATGCACCACCACGGTAATCGCAGACTCCAACCCCATGTACCACGTCCTGAAACGTCAAGTACTTGGGGGAAAATATTCAAAATGGATCGTTATTCTTCAAGAATTTGATCTCGAGTTTACGAAGGCGAAAGCCAAAAAATCCTTGGTGTTCGTGGAGCTCATCTGTGCTTTTCCCCGTGCCGATGAAAACATCGAACCTAGAGATTCTCTCCTCGATGAATCTCTCTTCCTCATCAGCACCTCTGATCCTTGGTACGGAGACATTCTCCTCTACCTTCAAACACAACGTTTTCATCCCAACATCTCTCGTGAAGAGGGACGACGCATTTGTCACCACTCTCATCGTTACCTTATCATCGGCGACATGCTATATCGCCGTGGTATCGACACCATCCTTCAGTGATGTTTGACTCATGAGGAAGATGAACTCGTTTTGAATGATTGCCATCTTGGTGCCTGTGGTGGCCACCTTTCCGATATGGCCACAGCCCAAAAAATCCTACGTGCCAGCTATTTTTGGCCCTCGATTTTCAAAGATTGTATCGAGGCTGTCAAGAAATGCCCACCCTACCAAATCTTTAACAAGAAGGCACGCACCCACCCTATGCCACTGCACCCAATCATTGCCATTAACCCCTTTGCCAAACGGGGCATTGATTTCATGCAGTGTAAGCCTACCTCAGCCGGGGGGCACGGTTACATCATCGTCGCCGTCGATTACTTCACCAAATGGGTTGAGGCTATGCCTACCTTCCTGAATGATGGCCGTACTGCAGCTCTTTTCCTCTTCAACCACATCATAACTCGTTTTGGTGTACCACACGCCATTGTCAGTGACCATGGTGCACACTTCAAAAACCAGATGATGAGCGAGTTACATGTCAAATTGGGTTTTCGCCATGAAAACTCATCCCCTTACTACCCTCAAGTGAACGGACAGGTTGAGGCTATCAACAAAGTCCTAAAAACCATGATCCAATGCATGGTAGGGGAAAACAAAACATTGATTCATTTACAACTATTCTTTGCTCTCTGGGCCTATCCCACCTCTGTGAAAACCTCAACTGGATTCACTCCTTTCCAGTTGGTCTATGGCATTGAAGTTATCCTACCAATCGAGTGCGAGATTCCATCCCTCAAACTAAAAGTAGAACTCCTGCCTCATACTTTTGCCGAAGAAGAACGATTTTTGTATCTATCCAAACTGGACAAAACACATCGTGATGCTACTCTCGCCAATGAGACACATCAAAAGCGAATTAAAAGTCMATATGACAAATCCGTCCACCCTCAGACTTTCGTGGAAGGAGACTTAGTCCTTGTTTATGACCAAGCTCACGATAAATTGGGGACAGGAAAGTTAGAACCCATGTGGCACGGTCCCTACATCGTGAAGCATGTCCTACACAAAGGTGCCTACGAACTAGTTGATCACGATGGAATCTCCCTAGGAGAGCCCCGAAACGGGCTTTACCTTAAGAAGTACTATGCCTAGATCACCTAGCATTTGTACTTTGTACATTATTGTATTTAGTTTGGTGTGTCTTTTCTTTCGCGTGCTCGAGTCTTTACCGTTGCCACTCATGACTGTGCCTATATTTTCATGCGCAGATGACGTCTTCCTTTCCTATCTTTTTTGGGTTCGTGGATGGCGCTAGCCGACATACCCGGAATATTGCTTCAGCAGCTTGGGTTATCTACCAATTTGACCAGGTGGTCACTTTAGAAGGCATTTTTTTAGGACCAGCAACCAACAATATGGCAGAATATCATGTTGTCATTGGACTACTGACCCAAGCTTCCTCTCTAGGTATTTCTCGCATCATTATTTACTTAGACTCCCAACTGGTGGTTCGTCAAATCAACCGTATCTACGCTATCCGCAGTCCTATCCTACTGCACCTACACTTGCAATTTCGTCGTCTCGAATGAATGTTCGATTACATCGAATATAGACACATTCTGAGAGAACTTAATAGTGTTTCGGATTCGTTAGCAAATTATATTATGGATCGGTACCTTGCCCACATTTAAGATTTAAGGAAAGCAAAACTGTACATTGCATGTAAATTAAAACACATCACAGACATCATCATGTAAAAAATCATTGGCATAATAAAAACTCGAAACTATATATATATATAGATGGCATGACTGAAATGTTTGTGTTACATCAAAAAGTATTTAAGAGAGAAAAATATTGGTTCCATTCACCCATACAACATCGCCTGACAAGGCATACAAAAAGCATGGCCACGGGAGACTCTAATCTCCCCGCATGGCGTTGTGCTATGAGTAACACACTACTGCATGTACTACACACCTCAACAAATAATTGATATTCTCTAGCACCCCTACAGTGTGCCGCTACAGATGTAAAGGCACATCCCCCCTCCACAGAGGAGGGATACCCATCGTAAGGCCTTGGAGGTTCCTCTCAACCTCTTGAAGACCTGCCACCGGTACCACTGGGTCTGCTGTGACTAGGGCGCCTCCACGACGCCCTGGCACCGGTATATCAACTGGGTGCACTAATCCCTTATCTGCATGTTGCAAACAAAACATCTGTTAAAACTTTTTTACATACCCAAAAAAATACATATACATCAAAAAACAAAAAAACTAGACAAGGAACGACTTAGTCTCTTACCTGACTCGTCCCAATCTTCCCCCTTGGGCAAGATCAAGTCCATACTCCCACGGAAGTCTACGTCGGCATAAGGGAAGTCCTTGATCCAGAGGTACTTCCGCCTCAACGAGGCAAACAAATCACCAGTAAAGTGGAACTCTGACTCCGAAACCAGTCTTGGAGATAGACTAGTCCACCTCTCCATCCGAGGCTCATCCACTGGTCGTACTGCCAGTGCTATCTGGGGCTGCATCTGAGGGATGCGCTCTAAGAAAAATGAGACTAAAAATGAGCCATATCTGAACTGCTTCTGACCAACTCTGCACCGTGAGATTTTCTCCTTCACATTCCGAAGGAACACTGCACTCCAATTGAACAGTGTTGGTTCAAAACACTGAACACCATAGGCCACCTGTGATCTCAATGCCAAATGAGCAGTAGTGCTACCACTCATGCTTGTGATAGCAAATAATATAGATCAAAGAGGCATATCTCATATATCCTTGATAGGGATCCTGCCCCCTACCAACCTTGCTCCCGGAATGCAATGGCATGCTAGATACACGTCCACCTAATCAGGTAATGCCCTCTGCCCAGCAAAAGAGATGGGGACTCCTCTTTTCGAGAGGCTGGTCAAAAAGTACACATCTTCCAACTCAATGGTTAGGAGTTGTGTACCGATGCGGAATCCCTGTTCCACAACGTCCCAAAGGCCAATCATATGCTCAAGTAATAACATCTCTCTTTTCATTTTTTGCAATTTGAAAAACTTGAGCAAGCCACAGGCCCACAAAGCAGCCCATGTACGGAGACTCCTTAGAGCGGAAAAATCATCCATCTCATGTTCCCTCTCTTTCCATTCAATGATCATTGCCGAAGACACCTACAAAACAAAAAAATCAAGAATTTCATTATTCCTCACGTTTTTGTGATTTCGGCAATTTTCAAAAAGCATTTTAAAACATAAAATTGAATGCCCATGATGTATAAAAGCAACCAATCACCCTTTTTAACCACCACACCCTTTAATATTTGCCAAACAATGATTAAAATGTGTTAAAAATGCAAAACGATTTGAGGGGGTGCGTGGGCCATTGAGGGGGATTTTCATGAGTTTCTTTTTGCTAAAATGGTCGGTCTAATCAATTGCAAGGGTATGGACATCTTAACAACCCTTCCCAAATGCATTTTTGCGAAAGAATTCCCCTATTTTATCAACTTTTAAAAGGAGGCCGATTTGGTTCAAAAAGGGGCAACCTAGGGCTTTGTGTTTTAAATAAATAATGCCATGAAAATCAATTTGAAACCATACAATTGAAAGAGTAAAGGATGAACACCTACTTGGTTCGAACGACGAGCGAAATGGTCGATCGTAGCTCCGGCACCGAGAAAATCAAAATTTGCTTCAAATTGAGATTCTCCAACACTCCAAAATCCTTGCAAATGAAATGGTAAATGAGTTTTTTGAATCAATTCTTACTTATAAAATTTCATTTTTCATAAGGTATGGTTATTTTGGGTTTCTCTAATGATGTAAATGGATTCATTAATCTTTGGTTTGTAGTTTCTGGCATTGCAGGTTTCTTGGTAGTTCTAACGAATCATTCACCTTGTCACATTTATGAGCATAGTCTTAGTTCGTTCTCGAGCTCGACAATATGAGAACGTAACCAGGTAAACTTTTATGTATTTTTCGGACCCGTACAGATACGAACACACGAAAAAGGAACCCCCCTGGAATCTCCTTTAAACCCTTTTCAGACTCTCTAAATATGAAAAGATTGTCGAGTGATCTTGCTTTCTTTCACACTCATTAAAAGGTCAGAAAGAGCATCTTCCGAGTGATAGTTTAACCCTTTTTCGGTCTCGTTGGACTAATGTATGAAAAAGGAACTGAGAGAGTTCTCTTTTAAGTGTTTTTCCAAACTCTATAATCCTAAAAAACCTTCGAGTTTTATGTCTTTGGACTCGTTAAAGCACACATCGACAGGCCCATATGGGAACGAACCCTTACTTCTTTCAGTTCATTAAAAGGAAGAGGAACTTACCGAAGGTGAATTATATCGAGCATGTGTTATCCTCCTCGAGCTCATTAAATCAAAAAGAGGTACTCATCTATCTGGATGGGGGGAAAAAATTGAAAGGAGCAAGCCAAGCAGTCTCTTTAGAACAACATCTAGCACTTCTTAGAGTCACCCTTGAACACGGCACTTTGTCGCTTTGCACATATTATAGTCCGTTGAACCTCTGCACTGAGCCAATCCTTTGAATTTCCTTTCACTCCTTTGGGTCACCCGATGCAAGTCACAGTATCCATTGCATAGTTTTGGTCCATGTCATGTTTTGCTGTCGTGCCTCAGTGTTCAAGGGAAGTATCCACCTCGAGAGTCATCCATCCCAAATATCTTGCCTCAAAACCTGTGTCAGTCCATGTCCATTTGATATACCAATTATATCTCCATGTCCATTTCGTGTCGTTGATGGGGAATACATCAAGGCCCTCCCTCAACGAGTCTATTCCTGTCGATTCCAACACATTATCCGGAATTAGACTTAGAAACCACTTAGTACTTTGGGACCTGCATGCCTCAATGGCAAGCCTCCTCACATTCGACAGCGGGTTTGCATCATTGACCCCTAATCGAATGATTCCATGGGTGTTCGACTTCAGCTCATCTATTCACATTCACTAGAATGTACTAGGGTACCTTGGGAATCATTGACATTAATGGTGATCTCCCTCGCACTTGTTAACGGTTCGCATCATTGACTGGTAATCAAGTGGTTTCTACCATGTTCGACGTCAAAACATCTATTCACATGGTCAGATTCGTGCCATATCAGGATTGGTATGAAGACCCTAGGTTGAGCCATCACTTTGATATATGCTTCACCCAGGTTGTGAAGGAGTTCTATTGGACAAATGACACATACACTGTTACATAGATCCACTTTGTATTAGTCGTGGCTATGTCTTGTCATCTCGTAGATCCACTATGTATTCTCCATGGCTACGATCAATCCAAGTCATTAGAGTATAGATACACATTGTATCTTCGGTGGCTATACCTTTTTATCAATACAATTATGGATCCGCAGTGTATTTTATGGCGGCCATATCTTGCAAGTCTTGATCAACCAAGCATAGGTATGCCTGCCTTGGGTTTTGAAATATGTCATGATATTTGTTGGATGTTTGTCTGCATCTTCTGTCAGGTTCTCCGAGTCTATACCCTTGCTTGAGCATCTACAAAGTATTTCAGTTATCAGTTGGCATCTTCTAACTTCATACTTTGGGGGGCATTCTGTTACATGTCAAAATTTCTCAGTTGGATAAGTGTCGCATTATCCCTCTCAATTTTCGTAAGTGTCGCATCAACTTTCGCAAGTGTCGTAAGTTGGTCACAAGTGTCGCAAAATATGTTCAGACATGTTGCCATGTCAACGACACTAAGAAAGCACTTATAACATCTCACATGATTGATTTGAAGGAGAAGAACTGGTTTACTGGAGTCAAATAACTCTTGACACCTGAAAGGAACCCTGAAATGAAGGTTTTGAGGGGGAGCACTCTTCCACTTCAGCTCTAGAAGTGTTGGTGCTCCCCTATAGTGCTTTAGGGAGCGTTATAACGCTCCCCAACCCCCTTTGAAGGAGCGATGCTCATCTTGAGAGCGCTGGCGCTTCCCCAAGGCTTACCAAGGAGCGCTACAACACTCCGATGCCCCTTCTAAGGGAGTGCTATCTAATTTGAGGCAGTAGTTGGCCCGTTGAGGAGAATAAGGGAAGGATCATTCAATATTAGGAGGCATTTGTGCTCGAATTCTTGGTTTCATCAACAGATCCCTGATCTAAGGAGAAGGTTCCCAACTTGTTCTAAAGATAACCCAAGAGGTTAAGCTCCTCTTAACCTATATAAACAGGCTCTATGATGGTGGAAAGCGGGAAAGAATTATCAGTATGAAACTTATGATCTCATAAGGAACACACAGTCCATCAAAGAAGAGTAATCAGTGAAGTTGCTGTTATCCAGATTGTGGAACTTTCAGGCAAGGGTTAGACGAAGAGGACTTGACGAAGCTGTCACATTCACATCTACGATTGTAAGTATTGTTGTCGTTATTCTCATTAATATGACATGCTTGGCCTGTTTCTTTCTAGTTTGTGTCTAATGTCACATGAACTTATCACTAGTTGGTAGATTTGTTTTCAAGCTAACATCAATAGAGTAGGAAGTAGTCGTATCTTTCTTTGTCCACAGAACTCAGCGAGGAGCAAAGGATTGGAGCGCAACTCGGAGCGTGCAGGGACAAACGTCGACAATAAGGTACCTCTGTCATCCTTCCTTCTCATGTGTTATTTTAGATAGATTTGAAAGAAATTCAGTGTCCATGATAAGCACTTTTCTGTCTAGGGTTAAGGTCAAGCTGTAGAGGTCGATCTACTTGTCCGCAGGAAGATTTTCCTACAACATATGGTGCATATGGAAAAATCTCATAGCGTAAGCCAGACTAAGAGCATATCAATTCAAGTTTTTGCATTCTCATTATCGCCTCCTCCTCTGAAAACACTCCTAAAGTTGCAACTTCATTGGATAACTGAGGTACAAAAGACTTTAGGAACCACTCCAGAAGGAAATCCATGGGACCTGAACCTTGATCAAGCTCTTCTGATGTCACCATTTTCATATGTGATCCAAGATAACATCATCTTTAGTCTTCTCAAAGTTGGTCAACAATTCTGTGTTGGCGTCACATCTCACAGGTAGTTGGAAATGGTTTAGGAAAACCATCACCAAATCGTTCAAGTAAGAATATATTGAGCGGCCGAGCTCAATGTACTATTTTGTGATACTCCCGATAAGAGTGTGTTGAAATGGGCACAACTATACGGATTCGTCTTGCAACGAGATTGATGAGCACCATAGGTGGAAATTTGTCACGTGATCACTCATGTATTTTCCAGGCTTGCCTTCAAATTTTAGAATGTCCAAGGGAAACTTAGTCGGCATGGGGGTCCAATGTGCATCATGAAAAATTAGGTCATTAAGAAACCTTGACAAGTCCAGCAAGTGTAATGTTTCAATAAATGATAGTTTGGGTTGGGTTTTATGTACAGGAAAAAGAGAGATTGGAGTTTGACAGGCACCATGTTTCAAGGAAAAGTTGGGTTGTTGGTCAGGGTTCTGGTATACAATGTTAGCACTTTGTAAATCCATTCAGCTGATAAATAGACAACGAAGGTAACTTTTTAAACCAACTTTGAGAATCGAAACTAGCCTTTCAGATCTAGAGAGGGCTCTCTCAGAAATGGCGCGGTCTCTATGGAGGATATGACTTTGAAAACAATGTCTAGATTTAACACCAATGGTAAAATGGATTCTAGTTATATTGGCATAGAAAACTAAAACTTGGGCTATGGGGTCGATCTGAGGAAGAGACAAAACAAATGACTCAGTGACTGGATTCGAGAGGAGAAGGCTATGTGAGAAACAACCTTCAGTGTAAACCGTAAAGTGTGGCGGGAGAAAAACATAGGAAGTAACTCAAGAGCCCCGCTATGGACGAATTCAGAGTTAGCTTGAGAGGAAAATGTTTTGTCTAAGTGGCACAAACAAGGGGTGTTGTACAGCGAATCCATAGGTTTGAAAATTTTCTCCTAAATAGACAGTATGAGATATGAAATAAAAGGTAACAAGAAACACATACGCAAAGAAAGAGACACAATACATCCAACTATCAAAACTAGAATCTTTTCATCAAATCATAGGACCTTTGCATTAAATTTCAGTCAAAATCTCAGATTACATACAATAGAATTCGTTTACTCAATTTGCCAACCAATCTTGTTTACATAAAAATGATCCCCTTATATAGAAATCTAATGTCACCCTTGGCTGTTAGGGTCAAGCTACTCTCTCCTAGAATCATGGATCCATTTTCTTTGAAAGAGAACAATAACTTCAACGGATTCACTAAAAATAGAAAACTCGACTTTTCCAAATCATAATCATAACTGAAATATTATTTACAGTCATTGATCATGATCCAGATTCAACCATATGGTTGTGATGAGCCATCATTTTCACTGCTGGACACTATGTCATCCCTACACAGCAAGTCTGCTACGCAATAGTAACCTACAACAAAAACACAGCAGAATGCGCAACAAACTGGTAAAATAGGTGTTAAATATGACATTGTATCTCATTGATAAAAAACTATTTTTAGAAACTGAGAGAGGTTTTTGTATTTAAGATCGTTATAAAGAAAAAACTCTCCCAGTTTCATGAAATTCATCTCCATCTAGCCGGAATACGTGTCGCACAAACATGTCTCGGACAGGAAATCACAAAAATTGAAAAATAGGGCTCAAATATTCCTTCTAATATCCCAATCCATGACACATTTTTCAAATATGAGAGAGGTTTTTATTATTTTATTTTTCCTCTACAAAAAACTCTCGAGGATTTTCCAAATTCCTCTCTAGTTGGTCGGAAATTGATCTTGAAGTATACCACTAAACCAGTAATTTGTGCAGTGTGACCTATAGCTTGTGCACAGGAAAAATCCACTGCGTGACAGCATCCTATGCGCGACAACCAACTGCGCGACGAAATCCACTACGCGACAACATCCTATGCACGAAAACCTTCTTTTCACAACAACATCCTATGCACGATGAAATCCACAGTGCGAAAACATCCTCTGTACGACAACCTTCTTTGCGTGACAACATCCTATGCACGGCGAAATCCACTGCACGACAACATCCAATGCACGACAAACTTATTTGCACAAAAACATGCTTTGTGCAACAACATCCTCTAAACAACAACATTATTTGCACAACAACATCCTTTGTGCGACAGCATCCTCTGGGCGGTGCACAATGAATTTTGCAGCAAGCAATTGCAAATTGAAATGGAATAAATAAATGATAATCTTCCTTTTGAAAATGGACCTTGGATATGTTAGATGATGCCAGGCATAAAAACAACATGGGTGCTGACAGGCATGACTTTGAAAATTGTTGACAAACCTCTAACCTTATCCATGAAAATCATGGTGCTAACAGCTAGCTCCAACAAGGATGATATCCTCCCTGTGAGGTAGAAAAGAGCAATAGAACAAGTGCCAATCCATTGGGCTTCTCCGAAACTCATCTTTCCAACTATAACTTGTAACCTTCATCCACTGAAAACCCAAAACTATATATACTCCAAACTGAAATCTGAAACTAAGCTAAAAACAAAAACTGCAGATTGCTAAAAGAAATTCTCGTAGTACCGAGCTTATTCTCACTCCTACCTAGCCTAACTACTAAAAATAATGCCAATCAAGTGAAATCAAAATTCCAATGCAACCATGCAAGCACTTTATCCACTTTTTGCTTCCGTTTCGCATGCTTTCTCCAAATCCTATTTACTGATAAGCCATTCAAAAATTTATCTATAAATTCAAATCTCAAAAAATTAAAAACATTGGGACTATTTATTGCCTCTACCAAAACTGCAAATGGATCCTCTAAAACATGCACAAAACAACAACCATGTTCCATAACTTCTGTTGCATTCTCGTTTTTATGTGATTTAACCTATTGATTGCCACCAAGAGGTTGAAAAATCTGTTGAGACTGCTGGAAATAACAATCTTCTGAATCACAAGACAGTGTTGACTGAAATGAAACCCCTAGTGGCAAGCAATCCATATCTAACACCGATGTTGATTTACCATCATATTTATTTCCAAGATGGTAGTTGATCACAGGCTACAAATCTGAACTGAAACAACTTTCAATGTAATCAACAAAAGGGTCATTAAAAGTATGAGAAGGTTGTTGGTCCTCTTCACTAATAACAATTTTCTCATGTAAAACAATGTCACTGTGAATGCAATCAGAATTAACTTCTTCCTCTGTTATCTCATGATTCAACAATTCAAAGGAAGAAAAACATAATGGAAGATGGTTTTCATTTGCAAGTCAATTGCTTTCTTCATATTCAACATCATTCTTGGAGGATTTCTGATTTGAAACATTACAAACAGTTTTCTTCAGCAATTCGAAAGAAGAAAAAAACAATGGCAAGGTTGTTTCACTTGATTCAAAACCTTCTTCATTTTCTTCTTTGTTACTGTGATATGTAGGTTGATTTCTCTCATTACACTGCTGAAAATGAACATTTTTTGATAGCGAACATGAAATTGGTTGTTCTAGGAATTCAACATCATAATCATCATCATATTTATCATATAAAGACAAATCAGCAACATCTGCAATGTCATCTAATAGGAAAAGCTTGGTACATCAACCTACTCTTCAACAAGCTGATTTGCAAATTCATTTTCTTCACTGTCTACAAATGAATACATAAAAATATCGATCTCATGCTTATCATGGAAAGGATCGAAATCTAAATTAGCACCTTCTTTTTCAATAAGAGGAATATAATCCTTTGCAAAATCTTCATCATTTAAAGCTTCAAGAGGACATATGAAATTATTGACCCTCTTCTCAAGATTCAAATCAATTTTTGTTTGTTCATATTCATTGTCATGCTCTTTAGCATCCAACTCCTCACTTTGAATCTTTTTACATGCTTGAATATTTTTTTCAACTTCCTGCGCATTGTTGAACATATGCTGCAAAGACATAGACTTCCTCTCCATCAAAAGAAAAGATAAGTCTGATTGAAAGGCTGTTACGTAATGGAGCATGGCAACAAATTCAGGAGGTTGGACTTCTTTAGGAAGTTTATAATGAATACTAGAAAACCTCCTACTAAAATTTGAGATGGTTTCATCTTTCATTCTTCTCATGGCATAAAGCTCTGAAAGGAGTAGATTCCATGAATTTCTCTCACCCCAAAACCTACAGAAAACTTCCCTTAATTCATCCCATGAGCTAATCGACTGAGGCTGAAAATGTTTGAACCATGCTTTGTCATCTCCTTGTAAGGACTGAGAAAAGGCCCTCATAGACACATCATCATGTTCGATCTCAAAAAGGTCTATGAAATACTCAAAGACCTGAATATGTTTTTCAGCTGAATGTCCATCAAGCTCTCCGTCGAACCTAGGAAGATACTTATAATGTTTTAGAGGAAAGTCATGAAGGATGGAAGGGAATTTAAGAGGAATGTATCTTTCTTGAATCTTCGAGGGTACAAGATTAAGAACAGAAGGTACCAGCTCAGTTTTGGTTTCATTAATCTCACAATAATGATCATGAACATCATATGGTTCAGAGGAAGGGCTTGGTGAATATCCGCTATACAAGAAGGAGGTATACCTACAGTTTAAAATGAAGGATATACAAGGGTATATCTTTGGGACTCATTTGAACGTAGTAAGTGAAGAAATATTCTTTTGAAAAACTCAAGAAAGGAAAAGAAGATATTAATCAAACAAAAAAATACTTCTTGAACTAAACTTAAGCTCGAGTACCTTATTTTTCCATACTTCTCTTCCATATCTCTGTCAACATGTCTCATTCTCCAGTGGAGTCTCTGAATCACATTTGAAGCTTGATTGGAGTCACCATGAGAAATTTATCTATGTATTCTTCTGCCAGTGGAATCACCTTCAACTGATTTTCTAATGTGTTGAGTCACCAGAGAAAAAATATAGCCAATATGTGCCTAAGTGTTTGTTGCTCTCAGACCTTAGAACTGAAGCAATGTCATTCTTCCCAGGGAAAGTTTCATTTAATTCAGTACTCGGAAATGGCACCAAAATGTTAGCACTCCATAAATCCATTCGGTTGATAAAAAAATCATGAAGGTAACTTTTTCAACCAACTTTGAGACCCAAAACTAGCCTTTTGGATCTAGAGAGGGCTCTCTCAAAAATGGCGCGGTCTTCGCGTAGGAAATGACTCTGAAAACAATGGATATATTTAACACTGATGGTAAAATGGATTTTGGTTATATTGGTCCAGAAAAGTAAAACTTGGGCTATGGGGTCGATCTGAGGAAGAGATAGAACAAATGACTTAGTGACTAGATTCGAGAGGAGAAGGCTAGGTGAGAAACAAACTTCAGTGTAAATCGTAAAGTGTGGCAAGAGAAAAACACAGGAAGTAACTCAAGAATGCCATTGTGGATGAATTTAGAGTTATCTTGAGAGGAAAACGTTTTGTCTAAGTGGCACAAATAAGGGGTGTTGTATAATGAATCCACAAGTCAACACTGAAGATGGAGGGCCCGTTGCACTCTATGTGAATGGAGCAATGGTCACCACCAAAGATGGCATCGGACCACTACCCGAAGTATAGGTGGTCGATACCATTGTGGTCTAGACCGATGAAGGTGGGTTTAGGAGGTGGAACAACCCCTGTGGTGATATTCATTGAGGGACTATGAGGACCCCCTGATGAAGTAGCAAAATTTTCTTCCATAGTTCCTTGCAAGAATATCTGACGATCATAAGGTTTTACCCTCAGAGGGACAACTTGTACCAATATTGGCACCAACAAGTCAGTGATCAGAGGGTTAGACAACCTGAGAGCTTCCGCTTCAAGGTAAAAAATAGTGAGCTCTTTCGGATTCGAGTACTCTCCTCTCAGAGTTGGCTTGGGTAAAGTTTCTTGTGGCCCAGTTGATTCAAATGACCCTTGTTGGTCAAGTCTTCCTCGTAATGGTGGAGGTGATGGTTCCAATGTAACCAACGGTAGGCCCTGAAGTCTTCACGACTGGAGGAGCTCTTGATATTCCACTTTGTGAAGAGATCAATGAAATAGTAAGGCTTTAGCTAACAATTAAAACCAAGCACACACTAGAAAATTTCCTACAAGATAAACCAAGAAAACCACTATCTAGTTGGAAGAACAGTTACACCAACCAACACTAGAGAAACTTACCGGTGCAAGTGAAAATTGAACACGGAATCACCCTCCAGGTATACTCTGCAAAGTTTGACCTGACGTCTACTATGGGTACCATAGTATACCCTTGCAGTCATCTGTGCAAGTCTCTAGAATCATTGAAACTAAGTTTCCAGCTCGTAAACAACCACCAAGTGGGTACAGTCGATAGTCGGGTGGACCAGAATGAGCAGGATAACAAGTCTGAAACCTACCAAGGGTATCGAAAGAAAGTGGTCCGGAAGAAAACTGAGGATCTCGAACAGATTTGAGGTCCATGAAGCTCTCTAGGTAAATGCAAATGACAGTATCCCATGATAGATCCTCAATATGTGTTCCCCACTACATTTGGTCCGACTTTGGAGGGGTTATCACTACTACCTTTCCTCACACGAACTCATGTTTATCCCCTCTATTATAGGGGGGTCCAAGATAACTTTAACGTCACTAGAATTTTACACTCCCTAACTCTAACGCCAATGCTTGTTTATAAGCCTTGAAGAGTTTCCTCTCCAACCTAATTCAAGGCTCTACCCTAAACTAGTTGATTGACCCTACAAACATAAAAGTCTAATTAATTTTAAATTAGAGTTCATTTTAAATGGCTTGTTTTAACTCAAAGGATATGGCAGTTAAACTAGTGATGTGTATGAGAGACGAAAAGATGAGGAATAAACAAAACTGAAAGTAAAATTACTTCTAGTTAACAATAAAGATTTGAAACTAACTCTTTAAACCAACTTTTTCATAACTAACTTTTTCAAGATCTTTAAAAGGAAGAACTAAAACAAAATTTCGCTCGAATACGAGCTACTTAATGTTCGAAGAAGTCAATAAAGAACTTAAAAAATGAACTCTTTTTCCTAACAAGTAAGATAACTAACTCCAACTACTTTACCAAACTAAGAAAGGAAAATGTTTTTTTTATTTGAAAATGCTTCAAACAAGAAAAAATAGAAATAAATCTTTTTTCTTCTTTTCTTTAAAGAAAACGAAAGGGAAAAAAAAATACAAGACAAGACTGAAACTGACCTCTGGCCCACTGCAGATTGCAGGGAATCACTAAAGACACCAAACAGGTTTATCAACAACTCAAAGACTCGCCCAAAACCCTCTATGAAGTAAACATAACATATCTTCAAAAAGACAAGTAAACTGACATCTAACCCAGGATTTAAATGTAAAAATAGAGCCACTGAACTATGTCAAGAGACCCTGAGAAGTAAAGACCTCAATCAGGGAAGAGGTTGAATGCCTCTTCCTAAAAAATTGGTCCCATGAACCAGGTACACTACTGATTTTTAAGCAGCCTGCATATGTACACAGGTTGTCTATAAAGCAGGGCATGTATGTACGTCTGATGAGCCACAACAGGCCGCGTACACCTCTATACTTCTTGAAAAAAAAGAAATAAAATAGATCGACTGACAAGGTAGAGAGAACTGGTATGGCACCAACATGTGACTAGAATCCCTTAAAATACTCAACAGACTCAACAAAAACTCAAAAGGTATAAAACCAATCAAACACCCAAAAAATCCATTAAAGCCCTAGAGGCAAAATGTAGAGGCCGCCAAGTTCTGCAAGTGAAAAGTTGACATGGGCCTTCCTGATCCTAAGAAAGGAAGTTAATGAAGCAGGTGGTGGTGGTTGAACATCGTTCCACCATAAATAGAAATCCTGGGGAAGGACTGTCAACAAGACATCTCCTCTGCAGGTCCATTCTAAAGCGCGATTGTGTTTGACTGAAGCTCATGTCTGATAGGAGACTGCATGCACAAACTTCCAGAAAGCATGCAGATGTAATGCCTTCAACACAAAGGCTTGAGCAGGATTTTGTTTCTTTACCTCCGAGTATATAGGAGTATTTCTCATATTTTGTTAGGGTCGATGGTAGAGCTATGCTCCCAATTTGTAAATTTTTAGTAAATCCTTTGGTTCTCTATTCATGTATGACATTTTGAGACTTCGTTTTTAATAATAGTCAACCTTCTTTCTTATCTCTTTTGCCTCCGATACTGAATTCTCAGGCATGGAGGATCCAGTTGAGTTGTTGTGATGGTTTTGTAATGTATGTTTTATTGTAGTTTTGTTGTGATGTTTTTAGTTTCTTAAAGTTCTGAGACAAGAGGATCTTGTATTCTGTGTTTTTCTCTCTCCTCAGGCTGCAGCCCCCTACATCTTTCTCAACTTTTTTTTTCTTACCACTCACCACTATATCCAACTTATTGACTGAAGTTAGATTGAGACCTCACCTGATTATGCATGCCAACCTAGTTTTCTGAGTTAAAGAGATATTATCCGGAGCCTACATCCATTTGAGCCCCCCATAAATCTATGCATTGTGATATATAAACTGATGGGTCTCTAGGTCTGCTTCAAGTGTTTCTAAAGTCAGTTGTGGAGAAGACCTCATGTGTCTGCCTCTAGAAGTCACAGCTGAAACCGTGGAGTCGTAACAGTGGAGTCGACAAGTGCACAGTAGTAATATTCAATGTACTGATTTATGATGCACCCTTAGAATCAATAAGCTTGTCATTCAATCCTAGGGAAAATATTCAATCCATCCCCGACAGTGGTGCCAGAAATGTTTATCAAAAAAGGAAAATACCCTTCAAGCAGGTACTTCTACTGCTGAACCAACTATTTCTGATGATTCTCACCATATTGATTTAGAAACTCCAATAGTTGCTTCTCCTCTTCCTGTTATACCATCTGTTGGAGTTTCTCGAAACATAAAGTTTGGGAGTGTTCCTCCTGTTATCGGATTAATCGGTAGGTGCGGACACTAACAGATCTCCCTAGATCCACCTGGATCTAGAAAAAAACAGGATAGGACATGACTCTTTCCCTAAGTTTTGACCATTGAATTAACTAGGAGGCAAGAACAAATAACATACCTTATTATCGCTTCCTAGGGTCTTTGTTGCTCCCGCTTCACTCCATTGCTCTCATGCAGTCAAGACCAATACAACACAAACCAACCAAAGTGAATATAGCACAATCTATTCAATTGTCAACCTATGTGTATGATCAAGGAATTACACAATAAAGTGGAAATAGCTCTATGGGAAAGGGACATGCCACTGTATCATATTAATGGAAAGTAAAGATTATAACCTGAGCCTTGATGTCACAAGCTTCCTTTCAATGGATCTTGGCTCCAACACACACACTTGCTCAATCCTTGCATGAAGAAGATCAAATCCTCTTGATAGACTTGCTAGAGTCTCCAAGTTGTTGTTCAGTGCTAAGTCCTTCACACAATTCTTTCACCAATTCTCCAATGAATCTTGCTTAACCTTTTCCATGAGAATTCCCTCAATATATCGGAGAGAATGAGATAGTTACCTGGATAAGAATGATCCCAAAATATCAGGGAATCCAGTACTAGGATAACCATTCGAATGCCAACCCATCCTTCTAGAAGATTCCCTTCTAGAAACATCGAGAATTCATCTTTTTTTCATGCTTTAGGAAGAGTTCGCACCCTGACTATTCAACACAGTGCAAGAAGTTTGCACCCTGGCTTAAGGCAGCCTGCGAGAATCAAGCATTCTCACACCCAAATATACTAGCAGCCTTTGAACCTTCTTCAAAAATGAGTTTTCTGGGAAGAGATGAAAGTAACTTTTCTCAGGAGAAAATTCTTATGAAGAGCCTAAGTACACCATCATCAATACATCATCATGATGACCAAAATCATGGGTAACAGAATGCCCCCCAAAGTATGAGGTTGGAACCAGTGACAGCTGAAAGACTTTGTAAGATGCATGTGTGTGTCGGGAACCAGGAGCACACCTAATCGAAAACCTGTGAACACCCAAGCATTTGCAGAATATCATATATACCAATTCTGAGGTAGGCATTCCCATACTCAGATCATATACGAATGACATTGTATACATAGGTCATGGCCACCAATCATACACTGTGGATTCATGCCGTCAAAATATAGCATAGCCACCAAGAATACACTGTGGATCTATGCGAAAATATTCAAATTGAGACAACATAGCCACAAGACATACACAATGGATCTATGTTTTGCATATCATACATACTCCATCACAACCTGGACAAAAGAGATGATATCCAGGGTGTTCAATCTCGTCGCTCAAAGTATGAATCTAACCATGTGATTACATGTGTTGAAGTCGAACATGGCAGAAACCACATGATTATCGGTCATTGATGAAACCGTTAACAAGTGCGAGGGAAATCATCATTGATGTCAATGACTCCCAAGGTACCCTAGTACAATCCATCGAGTGTGAATAAATGAGTTGAAGTCGAACATCCAATGGAATCTTTCGATCAGGGGTCAATGATGTAAACCTACTGTCGAAAGCGAGGAAACCTACCATTGAGGCATGCAAGCTCCAAGGTACCAAATAATTTCTAAGTCTTGATTCCGGATAATGAGCTGAAGTCAATGAAACAAAACTCATCACAGGAGGGCCTTGATGTATCCCCCATCAATGACATGAAATGAGTAACAGATTTTGAANCGAGTGTGAATAAATGAGTTGAAGTCGAACATCCAATGGAATCTTTCGATCAGGGGTCAATGATGTAAACCTACTGTCGAAAGCGAGGAAACCTACCATTGAGGCATGCAAGCTCCAAGGTACCAAAGAATTTCTAAGTCTTGATTCCGGATAATGAGCTGAAGTCAATGAAACAAAACTCATCACAGGAGGGCCTTGATGTATCCCCCATCAATGACATGAAATGAGTAACAGATTTTGAAGGTGAAATAGAGTATTATACAAATTGAACTGGACACAGAGAAGGCCGACACAGAGAGAATGGACAACTGCAGATGGCCAACTCAAAATAGGTTTCAGATGGACTTCTCTTGAACATATGAATGACATGACCAATGATTTGGCAGCATTGACTCAAAGATAACACAGGGAATGACCTTGTAGAAAATCGAATGAGAGGAAAATGGATTTCCCAAACCGGCTTCAAATGATGAATAGGGGTGTCATCTTCAAGAGCGACACTTACTGCCAATCAATATGAAGATGATAACATATCCCTTTCCCAAATTTTCCCCCACCATTTATGGTGAGTACCTCTTTATTTTTACACAAGATTAAGGAGGATAACATATGCTTGTTGATGTAAGCTCATCCTTCGGATGAGTCCCTCGGAGTATGTTTAACGAACCCTAAGAAGGAGTGGTTCGGTCCCATTTCGGGTCTGTCAATGTTTGTTTAACGAGTCCATAGATAGAAAACTCGAAGGTTTTTCATGATTATAGAGTCTGGAAAAAAACTTAAAAGAGAACTCTCTCAGTTCCTTTTTCATAAAATAGTCTAGATGAGACCGAAAAAGAGATAAATTATCGCTCACCAGATGCTTACTTCAAATACTTTATTGAGCGTGAAAACAGCAAGGTCGCTCGACGATCTTTTCATGTTTAGAGAGTCTGAAAAGAGCTTAAAGAGGACTCCAGGGGGGGTTCCTTTTTCGTATAACCTTGTTGAGCCCGAAAAAGTGATAAAAGTATGCTCGATCGCATTCTCATGTATTTGCGAGCGCAAGAACGGACAAAGACCACGCTCGAGGTTTTATACAAAAAACATAAAAAACAATCAAAACATGTGATGACAAAGAAAAATATGTCTGCATCCCTATATAGGAACCTCGAAATCATTATGCCTGCAAAAGTTACACTCAAAAGGACATTAGGAATTAGGGTTTGATAGATAAATAATCATAGAAAACCAAATGACATAGTAAAAGTAAATAAAAAGGAGTAAAAACTCTTTTACCATGTCATTTTTACCTTTCCACTATTTGAGCTCAAAAAACCCCTCTTTTACCCTCCAATTTTGGTGTCAGATTGCAGGAGCTACGAGTGTCCATTTAGCGAGTCATCGGCGACAGTAAGGTAGGCTCTTTGTCCTTAACACTTTCATGGTTTAATTTTTCAATTTCATTAGTTAAAATTCATTTTTTTTATTTTTGCAAGCCCTACTTGCGCGTTCCCATTCTTGCAGGTGGGCTACACAGGACCTACGAGAATGGGGCATTCTCGTAGGTGAGCCTAAGGTAGCCTGTGAGGTTCTCACACTGTGCCCAAAGGACACCTACGAGAACCACAAAACTCAAAAAAAAAAAAAAATTTCACTCAATGAAAGAGAATGAACTCATGAAAAAAGTTGCTAATCTTCTTGTTGTGCCTCTTATGCAGATAATTGGCCATCAAAATGGTGCTTGAATGGCGTGAAAGGGGGCACAAAGAAGACAATGCAATTGCCGTAAATCATCCACCTACTATTGCTGCTTTGAGAAACTGTGGGCTCCTGAAGTACTTTCATATCCCGGGTATGAGGGCCCAAGTCAGGTTGTTAGAGTACCTGGTGTGTATGTGGGACCCTGATCAACAGGTATTTCATGTGGGGGTCCACACACTATCCTTAGATATAGAGGACATTTACTTTTTGACTAGATTGTCACGGCGGGGGTACTATGTGAGCCTGACTAGTAGAAGAGGTGGTGGGCTGCCCATGAGTGAGTACTGTCATTTACACTGTGTTCCCGAGGCAAAGAGAAAGAAAGGAAAAGTATCTATTTGGGGGGTACAAGATTTGACCCTCCATACTCTCCTATTCACCATATCTCGGATGGCTGGGATTTATGCTCCTCACATGGCGTTATAGAGTTACTTCCAGTATTCTATTGAGTGTATTGAACCTTGAGTGTTCAACTGGGTAGATGCAATGCTTCGTAGCATAAAAAGACAGTTGACCAAATGGAGACGAGGCAACCTGAAACAATTTGGGTACAGATCTTTGCTGGTGTCCTTCTTCGTTGAGAGGGTCCCATTACTGAGGCTGCAGGTGGAGTGGAATATATCGGCTCCCAGGGATCCAAGGATGCTGAGATGGTGTCAGCTTATGGCCCGACATATGGCTGGAACGATCATCAAGTATGATGATACTTTCTTTGACTGGATTCAACCACAGATGTTGATGGTTGACGACTATGCTTATGCCGAGCTGGATTTCTGAGGAGATCCAGATTTAATACTGCCAGAGGATGCTCAGTGGGGTGACCTTGGTAATAAGTACACGCATTTTCTTCTTTTTAAATGTTTTTGTGAATTTTAATCATATTCAAATGTTTTTGGTTTATATGTTCGTCCAAAGACTAACACAAAATTCATTTTTTATAACACAGATGTTGGACCTTACAGACCTCCTGGTACTTCTCCCATTCAGTGGCGAGGAGAGGTAGCGGCAGCGCCGCAATATGCTAAGGACTATCAAGTGGTGGAACAAAATCTAGAGGGCCTGAC
>JASDQU010104536.1:121272-133699 GCA_032191745.1 Picea mariana
TTTTCAATGCACAGCTATTACAATCCTCCGAAGTGTTGAATTCCTGAAGTGAGATATCTTCCTCCATGTGTCCTATATATTTGGACGACCGAGATTTACTTCGGGAG
This sequence comes from Picea mariana, assembly GCA_032191745.1. Lineage (NCBI taxonomy): Eukaryota > Viridiplantae > Streptophyta > Pinopsida > Pinales > Pinaceae > Picea > Picea mariana. Next base: position 121,380 of record JASDQU010104536.1, read on the forward strand.
TTTGGGCTTCGGTATTTTTTTTCTGCTTGATCTCACAATCCTCCGAAGTAAATATTTCGAAGTGTGAGATCTCTCGACGTGTGTCCTCAGCCTTTAATGGATCAGATTTACTTCAGCACTTCAACTCCTCTTCCTATTCATTAATCCTTGCATGACTTTGAAATCCTGACTGCCTGAGAGCTGTTGATCCGAGCTGCTTATGGGATCTCCACCGTTGAAAATCAAACCTGCTTGTTGGTGATTCAAGCCTTAAATGGACTTCTCTGAATGTTGTGCTTTGTGCTCAATGCTAATATATGCACATACCATGGAACTGGTCATTCCATGACCTCTTGACAGCTATATGCGATAACATTTGGCTCCATAGGGGATGGCATGCTCCTTGCGAGGTGTCAAGAATGCACATTTACAGTGCCTTAGCCTTTGGGTTGTGGAGTCAAGCTTAGATACATTTGTTGAAGGAAACATGCTGACATGTACACTAATCTACTTACAAAAAGAAAACAAACACACATGCTCCAGAAGGAGCTTATTAATGTACAATCATAGACTAACTGACTTTTTACAATGTGCTAGGTGTAAGAAAACTTCCACCATGGCCACCCAAGTAACTTCCTAACAGAAAAATTTCTTACTCTGTCACTGATCAGCAAAGGATAATGGAAATGTGACAGTAAATTAATTGCATTCTTCATATTTCCTCATAATGTTGAAGGTAAGATAAAGCTTGGAGGCTTCAATACATGGAGAAAATGAAATTCCATGTACTCCCCCACGGGATCATAAAATAGGTGATAAAACCTGCTAGATTGATAAAAACAATCCTTCTCTTCTTTATAGCTGCTCACATCTAGTTGAATGTCTGTGGCAAGCATAGGTGAGTGAAAGGTTGGTGAATGATGATGGTCCACTTCTCCTTTGTCTACTCCAATAACATATGCCAGCTGATGGCAACAAATAACCTCATGTATATCAATGGATGGATCTTTATCTTTATCATGTTGATCTTGGTAAAATCTTTTAATTTCATTAGAAGGATGGATGCCAATTCCTTTCTCTTAAAACCACACCTCGACATCTTCATCATTGTCTCCATAATGATCAAATAAAGGAGGATATTTGAATGACATGCCAAGAGGTAACTTCTTCCCAACAAGAGAAAAGTGTTCTTCATTACTAAACACAGGTTGTTTTTCAAGATCTAACCCAAGAAGAACTATCTCATCATCATCATATGAGTCAAAAGTAGGCTTCTCATATTTAGGCTTTTTAGAGATAGGGCTACAAAGATTATCAGCTTCCAGGATAGACACAATTTATGCACTTTCCTTACTGAGAAAACAAACATGGTTTTCATTAGATGCAGATGAACAAGGAAGAGAAAAAACTTATTCTTCATCCAAGGAATCTTCTTCATTCTCACAACCTTAATAAGAATCAGCTATATCCTGAACACAATATTTATACTCCTCACAACAACTATGACAAATTAAATCAGAGGAATAAAAATTTTGACAGTTCATATTCAAAGTTGCATGAAACTGTTCCAGGGAGGATATGCTAGCAGGGGGAAAGGATTGATACCACTTACAAGAATCTCTTTCTAATGAGTACATGAACATATTCATTAGCACATCCTCATGATGTATTCCCCACTGATGCATGATTTCATGAAACTCAAGTAGATGCTCCGCAGGGTTGTCATCTCTATGTTATCTAAATGTGGGAAAAAAATCACCCCACTCATCCATAGTAGGAACAACATTTGGAAAATTAGGGAAAAAAGAGAAATTAAAAGGAGCAAACCTCCGAGCCAAAATGGCATCCATCTAAAAATATGACTTCTTAAAACTATGGAGTCACCATTGGATCCTTTAATCATGGATTCACTAGGTGAATGATATACAGTTTGAATGTGTGTGATGAAAACGATTCAAAGGAATATTCAATAACATATATTTACAATCCAAGCCCTCAAGCATACAAACTAAAAAATTACAGTGCCCTGGTGTTGAAACTCACTTGTATCTCCAGCCTATGAAGAACCCCCCATTTTACAAAATCTAAACTGATCTATTTATAATCATAATAGTCCAACACTGCCAGGAGTGTGACCTGCCTATATCGTTTAATGCTTCCATATGCGCATTCCTCTGTCAGACTGTGTGTGTATCCTCCTGTGTTAGACACAAACTCATATCAGCATGGACCTTTCTGCCCTCTATGGTACCACGGGCTGATAGTCTAGTCCTCTTGGCCATGGCTTCTATGCCTTCAATTTATGGACTAAGCTGAGGTCTCAGCTACTAGTCATTTTCCCTTAACTGGATCCTCCTCGGGATCGGAACGAGGCTCAACGCCTAGGGGACCACCACACGCTACTCTTGGATTAGACACTATATAATAATATGATTGCAAGGCCGTCAAAGGCGGTTTGGATTCACACCAATTTTGAGTCCGCAATTCACCACCTTCCACCATGTATCTCTTTTGTTATACCATGGTTTCGATTGCGGGACCGCTCAAGAATTTTATCATTCGAGCATGTTGCATCCCCTTAATGGATCATGGCCATTGATCTGGCCATGCTCTATGACCTAGGAAAGATTCTCTTTTGTTTCCGCGCACCTCTCTTATATGGACTTTACTTCCTACTGCAAAGATCAAGGGCTCACAATAACTTTAGGAGTTCAGGATTCAGACCTTTTAAATGAATATCTCTTACAATTCTCTAAAGTGTCAAATTCCTGAAGTGAGGGATCTAGCACCGCATGGCCTCTTGATTTGGATGACTGAGATGTAATTMGGTAGTTTGGGCTTTGGGCCTTTTCTCCTACTTTCTCAAGAAATTCTMTGAAGTGTCGAATTCCCTAAGTGAGAGATCTAGTGACGCGTGGCCTTTTGATTTGGACRATCGAGATTTACTTTGGGACCTTTAGGACTTCAAGGATGCTACCAATATCAGTGGTCCTTGTTGGTTTCAGATCAATGGTATACAATTATTGCAAAAKAKTTCTAGAACATCAAGTAAGGCTAACTTGGACTTTGATATATAGGGTTGAAAGGAAAATTTCTAGGTAATTCCAAATGGTACTCCAAGTAGAAGGTAGAGGAAAATTTTCCTCACCTTATTCAGTAGATGATATTGCGAACCAAAAGCCTCTCGAGTCCCTAAATGGGGAGGTATGATCCAAAATGGATCAATATATAATTTTTCATCTATCTTAGTACTTTTTGGGTGGAAAATTGGAGGAATTTAATTGTAGGGAATGTTTTAGGGGTAGGTCCCAGTTTGGTGATTTGGAGTCTAGAACCTTCCAAAGCCAGTTTGAGGCATCAAATGACACTTTTTTGGGTCAAAGCATTGTGGGCATGGCTCTTTTCATATTGATGTTAGTATACACATTGAAAACTTTCGAATGATGTGAAAATCACCTCATTCAGAGTTCGTATGAAGAAGTTATGTCTCGTGAAAGTTGACCTACTGTCTTCACCATCATGGTATCGAGTGGATTCCATTCACCCCCCATTACTAAAAAATGTGGGGCTAGTCAAGTGTGGACTCTCAAAAATATTCTAGAGTGTCCAAAACCCTAACACAAATTGAGGGTTGAGGCATGAAAAAACCTTAAACCTAACCCTAGTCAAGTATCAAACTATATTAAATACTAGTCCAGTACGAAGAGAAGGGGTTCCATTCGTTTAGTGTTGTTATTGTTCCATAGTTTAGCAAAGAATCTAGGAGTGCAGTATAGAAGCATAAAAGAGGAGGTAGCAGATTCTGTAGTATTCATTCATGTTACAGTGTCTAGGGAAACTCCATAGAGAATGCCACTTTATTTGTATTCACATTTCTTAACTGAGGAAAAGATAACAGAGCATAGACCTGACCTTCTAGATAAATTGTGTCCCATATTGGGTTTCCCGGGTCGCATATTGTGTTCATTTGTGTGTATGTGTGTTCATTTGTTTGTTCATTGATTTCAATTTTAATTATTTCCATAAAATTGAGTACTAAGATTGTTGTGTTTGTTTCGTCACTTGGGTGAGAAAAACAAGGGCACTTTCATGTCTAGTTGGGCTTTCTAGACAAGACAGAGCTTAGTGCATGAGTTAAACAATCGAAGCACATGAAATAAACAAGTAAACAAACTAAAAACAACTAAGGAAATAAAACTATAATGCATAAGAAACTTTAAACCAAAAATAATCAACCAATGACCAAGATTATGTGACCAATGGATAACTATATTAGTTGGCAAAACACCATAGAGAAATTAGGACTTATGATTCCCCTCTTCCTCCTTGGGAGGGCTCTTGAGTTCCCTAATAGAGAGCTCTTCTTACAATGGTAGAAAATAAAGCAAATGATAAATAAATCAATGCATATTCCCTCAAAAGGTGAGTGGAATGGCCTATTGGAATGTTTCTAGAATGCTCCAAGAAGAAAAGAGGATTCTCAAGGGAGGATTGAGGTAGCATAACAATACTATGAAAATCTTAATTTCTTAGTGCACCCATGGCCTCCATTTATAGCATGTATTCAAGGAAATATTTAACTAGTTCTTACTGTAAACAAGGTGCCCTTTTCCTTTGGTCCTTGACCAGCCCCCCATTTGGATTCATCTTAGATCTGAGGGTCAAATCAAGTTAGGATCTAGTCCATAAGTGGTTGAGGGGCCGATAAGAACCATAAATGCATCGTTCATAGGAGTGTGTACCTTTTCTCATACACAGCCGCTCATATGGCGCATTGTGCACTCTACGAGCTTCTTTGGCCCACGCACTATGCATGTTCTTCCTTTAGTGAGTTAGCGCATGTCAATTTTTTCCCAATTGTATAGATTTTTACTCTTGGAAATGCATTTCAATGCTTCAGGTGAACTAATAGTTGTCTAGCACTATTGTATTTCTGTAACCATTTTCATGCAATGTTGTGAATGAAATTTTAGTGATAATAAATGCCCCCTGATGTGTGAGGTTAGGAGCATATTTATAGTTGAAATACATCAATGTTTCTTCTACTAAGAGTACCATTGTAATGAAGAGTGTTGATAGGAACTGCAAGAGCGATCCGTCAGAGGGAGGGGGGAAACGGTGTGACCCAAAGATTTCTCTAGGGAGAAAAACAAAATATGTATACAAACGAGGCGAGCATGCCCCATGCTCGTGTCATGTAACTCAAAATGTAAGACACTAGCTAAAGTGGGATGTTGATGTAGATAACTACATCACCCTTCGGGGTTGTTTGATAATGGAATATGACAATTATGATTGTGAATATATTCTGAAAAGAGGCAAGGACACCTATAAGAAGTGTTGATGACTCATAGACATTGATGGCCTAATAAATTAAGATGTCTTCATATGGTATAAAACAACTGCAATAGTGGCATAGTAACACCCACTGTAACATGATATTTTGTTGAAGTCGAATGTTATGGGGGTCAACGGCATTAGAGAGAAATGATTGTTCTCTCTGTGTCATCTGAGACTCTTCATTGTAAAGGTAATGAGATTCAAGATACTATCTCCCTTCTGGAAACTGTGTTGATGTCGACAGAAAAGGAATTGCGACTCCAAGAAGAAAAGGGATTCATGAAATATGTGGAGATAATATCAGGAACTGATAGGGAACATGAACATACTCAAGACATGGTGAGACCCAAGACTTCACTTAGTTGGGGGTATGTTTGAAGGATGATTGGAAGCAACCGTGAAACTGTATCTAGGGTCAGGGGGGTGACTAGACATGGGTTTAAATTGTGCCAGAGGCATGACAAAGTGGACAAACTTAGATATCAGGGGTACATGGACTGTGGGATACTCAGGGTTTATGAATGATGTTAGAATGAGTAAAGGATAGTGGATTCGTCAACCAAGGGTGATATGGGTTGCATTTCCATAAAAATAAGATCATGAAGGGTAACGACAAAAAAGATAAGTAAATGTTGGAAACAAAGGCTTTGTATAATTACCAAATAAATAAAGAATAATTTGGGATGAGTGTACAGATACAGAAACATGTTCCCTAGTGCAAGATGGCTTGGCCTGTGAGGGAACAAGTTGTGTGGAGAATTGGTGGAGGGTGTGGGCCCCATGGTTGGGTTTCTGTATGAGGTAAATGAATGGAGAGAAATATGCAAATGGAAAAATTGAGTGTGGATGAAATGGAGGGTTAATGATACTGTGGAGGTGCAGTCAAAATAGAACCGAGATGAGATAATCTAGGAGTCCATTGGGAAAGATAGAAAAATGATGAGAAGGAGTATTTGGCTTATTCTCGGAAATGTGTAATACTATAAGGACTCCCATCCCTAGGGGGTGAAAGAAACATGAGTGTCAATGTACCAAGGGGAACTATGAATGGGACAACTCATGTGGGGAAGATTTCTACTGGGTGATAGTACCAAAATGCAACAGAGGTGACAGTACTACAGAGTCAGATGTAGGGACCCTAAAGGTGAATGTTAGAGGGTGTGACTGGGAGATGCACTTGATATTCAGAGGGAATGATTACAGGCTAGTGTCGATCATATACTTGAAGGGGTTGCATTGGTTTGTGATGACCAAGTACCTGCACACATTAAAACCGAATACCCAACGTGAACAATATCTGAAGATAAAGAACATGTAATATTTATTTGATAATTTTGAACATGGGCATGCATACCTGGAAGTGATGTGAGAAAAATTATCCCCTGGGGCCATGGAATGTGACTGTGTAGATGGAGGGACCCTGATCCCATGGCTGAATACAGATCAGGAAATAAAGGTGATGGGATCATGTAACTGAGTGGGGAAGTTTTGGCAAAAGGGAATATATATATAGTTTTGGGGTCCACAATGCCACCTCATTTGTACCCATTTCTATAGTCAATTGACGAGAGTATTTGGAGGATTTTTGAAGATTACAGGAGTTCAAGCCGACCAATCCAGGATTTGCGAGAGTCAGGTTGGTGTTCTTATCCTCCTGCACAATATATAGTTTCTATATTTTAGGTAGGGGTCGTATGGATGATCGTACTAGGGTAGGGTTAGGGGTGGGCCCACTAATTCATGAGAGAAGGAAGGATACCCGTGCTAAGATGTGTGGGTATAATTCCATATCCTACGCATGATGTGCGGCTGCGATGTACAATGTAGGGTCCATTCCATAATGACTTGAATTTCCCATGACCAAGAGTATAATGAGCGATATCATAGGCTAGGACGAGATCTCCTTCGTTAAATGAGCGAAGTTTGACATGGCGGTCAAAGGTGGCTTTGGACTGTTTTTTAGCTTCCTCATTGTTCTGTAATGAATACCGACGATCTTTATCCAATGAATCTAAGGTCACCAAGCACTACTCCATCGAAGCAGTGTCAGGTAATAACTCGATGGTGGTGTGCAACGTGGGAATTTCACACTCAATGGGGAGGGTGGATTCAATCATGGACGAGATGAAATGGTATAAAACCGATGGTAGTTTTGCCTGTCATGTGATAAGACCATAATGTTGAAAACAAAATATGATTCCAGTTGGTCTTATGTTGGTTGACGGTATGTTGCAACATGGTTTTGAGGACTTTGTTTATAGCCTCGACATGTCCATTGGACCGAGGGTAGTATGGGGAGGAAAACTCATGGGAGAAGCCTAACTTTGAGGAGATTTTTGCAAAGATCTCGTTCTCAAAGTGCTTACCATGATCGGATACTAATTGTAGTGGAATTTCAAAATGGTTAATGACATGGTTGAAGAAGAAACACGATGTTGTGTCAGTGGTATTGTTGAAGGTAGGCATGGCTTCAACTCATTTGGTAAAGTAATCTACTACCACGACGATGTACTTGTGTCCATTACTAGATGGAGCATTGCAAGTCGTGAAGTCTATGCCCCATTTGCATAAGGGGCCAGTGGTGATGAATGGATGTACAAGAGTTGGTGGTGCTCATTCTTTGTTTGCATAGAGTTGGGATTTGTCGCATCGCTTGATAGTGTGGATGTAGTCATGAAATAGTGTGGGCCAGAAGTATCCTTCTTGAATGATTTTTTGGACAGTGGACATACCTGAGAGGTGGCCACCGCAAGAGACATTATGGAAATCATTCAAGACTCTGTCTTCTTCGAAGATGGTCATACATCGGTAGAGTATGGTGTTGACACCACGTCGATACAAAATGTCACCTATGAGGAGGTACCGAGGAGCTTGATGGCGAATGTGTCGACGATCATCTTGAGAGATATGAGACCCAAACTTTTGTGTCCAAAGGTAGACGAGAAGATTGTCAAACCAGGGGTCATCCGAGGGGATGAAGAAGAGGCATTCGTCTGGAAAATCCATATTGACGAGTGAACCTTTAGCATATGAGGGAAACATCGTGATGATTTCTGCGAGAACAAGTGCTTTCTTTATCTTTGGAGTTGATAACTCTAGGTCATATTTCATAAGGATAACCATCCATCAGGAAACTTTTCCATTAATTTGTCATCGACTAAGCAAGTACTGCATGGGGTTGGAATCTTTCATGACTTTGGTAGTGTGAAGTAGGATATACTGACATGGTTTCTGGACTGCGAGGACAACTGTGAGGTCTAGTTTCTCATCATGATTGTATTTCAGGGGTGGTCATGAAATATTTTTACTGATGTAGTAAATAACATGATCACATCCATCATCCCCTATTTGGACGAGGACTCCTACTACTGAGATGGATGAGGCTGACAAGTAGAGTATGTAATCACGATCATAGTCTGGAGAACTAATCAAAGGGGCATTGGATAGCGCTTCTTTCAAATCATCAAAAGTGGTTTGGGCATGTTAATCCCATCGAAATGGGATATCATGATATCATGACATAGTAAGTGAAGGAAACCATGTGTGCGAGTGGTGTAATCTCGGACAAAGTGTCATAAAAATTTATCTTTGCCTTGTAGGCTTTACAGTTGGTACAAATTCCTAGGTGGTGGAATTTTTGTGATAGATTGGACCTTGAGGGGGTTAAAGTGGATATTGTACTAGAGACATCATTGAAAGACAACTCGTAAGTCATCTAAATGATGAATTTGTTTCTTGGATAGAGCAATGAGGTCATCCAAGTAAGTGAGGATGATGCGAGCAGGATCATGGAAAACATAAGTCATGTCCCGTTGGCACATAGCCCGAGTGTTTTTGAGTCCAAAAGGCATGACAAAATAAGAAAACGTACCCCATGTGGTAGTAAAAGAGGTTTTATACTGATCTGCTGGATGGATTTGGATTTTATTGTAGTCGAAGAACTCATCCATGAAGTACAAGGCCTCATGGTTGGCCCAGTCATTGATAATTTGGTCAATGAAAGGGGTTGGGAAGTTGTCTTTGGGACAAGCATGGTTGAGATCGTGAAAGTCGGTGCAGACACGAATAGTTCCCTATTTTTTGTTAACGGGGATGGGGTTGGAGACCCATGAGGTATACGAGATGTGGTATATGAACCTTGCACCACGTAACTTGTCAATTTTGGTTTTGATAGCCGCATCTTTGGATGGGTGAAGTGGGCATTGATTTTGATGAACTAGGGTGGCATCTGGCCATGTGTCGATGCGATGTTTGACTATAGAAGGATTGATGTTAGGCATCTTCATATATGACCAGGAAAAAATATCCCATTATTCCTGAAAGAGAGCTTTGTAAGATGTGAGTTCCTCAAGGGAGCATGCGATGCCAATGGTGATTTCTTCTATGATTCCGGTTTTGATGGAAATGTCGATTTTGACAGTGGGGGAGATATTGGCCATGTTTCCTTCTTCAAAAACATCAAGGGAAGGGATAGGGTTGTTGAACTAGTCTATATGCCATGATGGAATAAAATCCTTGGTTTCAATTGCACATATGGAGGCTTAGCTAGGAGGGTCAAAGGCTTCCTGTGAGAGAAAAAGCACTCTGTGATTGAGCGCATTCCATGGGAAAATGGGGGCATTGAGTTCCTCTAGTATATCTTCATCGCAGTGATAAATGCGATAATACAGGGGATCCATGGAGGTGACATGGGTGACTGTCACAGTGAGATTGTCCGCAAGTGGCAAAGACATAGAAGGGATATCACAACCATGGTGCGATGGGCCGCTTTACATAAACCAAATGTCCAGACACTGTGGGGGGTAAACTGTGGTAGGGGGTAATATTTCCTGAGGTAAATGAACTGAAGAATTGGGAGGATTTGGGGGAATATCCTCATATAGTCTATCCATGAACCATGGAGGGGTGGGAAGTGACTCAGGTTTAGGGGAGGTGATGTGAATAGTATCTTGAGAAGGGATAGGGGGATTCACTTGCATCACATGAGGTGAGGTGGTCGAATGATTTTGAATAAGGGTTACTTGACGACACCTATATTCCATGATCAAAGGAGACTAGTATGTGAAATGAGCGAGTGACTCACAAAGACAGCTAGGGAATCTCATCTGTTCGGGGAATGAAGTAGATACATAATGAATGTTAATGACATGGGTACCTACAAGTGGTGATGGAGAGGGATCTTGCTAAAAGGTTTGGTGTATTTTCGTTAGTGTCTGGAGAAACTGAGGTAGGGTTGGGMAATGATGAGTGTAGTAGCCATATTATGAACAGATGGAGAAAGCAAATTTGGTTTGTATCCCTTTATTTCTTGTAGTGGGGGACACTATGGTAGTACTAGGTGTGCTTGGTTAAGTGGTGAGYGATGTGGTTGCTCAAGGGAGTTGAATTAGATTTCCTAATTCAGGAAGAGAAAGACATCTATTAGTGGGGTGTCCTTCTCTTTCATAGAGTGYGCAAGGAGGTTGAACTCAGGGAGGAAGTGGAGCGGTGGGATATTTCTTCTTTCGTCTACCCCTAACCATAGTCGTGGTGCTGGTGATTGGCGGTGAGGGTGGTGCGGCCGGAGTTAGTACTGGAATATGCATTGGGATTCCCTTTGACTGAGGAGGGAGGGATGATTGAGGAACCATCACGGGAGGGTCGAGATACCATACAAGGATGGCGAGCACCATGTTGGGAACGGTAAGCATCGTGGCTACCTGAAATGTTTGTACTCCTGGTGGGGGGTAGAAGAAGGGAATTTGAGTAATGGCTTGGGGGATTGTCTCCCAGACTGGGATTTTTACTTGGGGGAGGGGGAAATCGGGGATAAGTGGTGTAGTATAGTTCTCAGGTAATCCCTGAGGTAAAATATCTTCAACTAGTGGGATGTTAAGGTGGGGAGATGCCTAAGTGGGAGGAATGGTGTCTCTGGTGTCATTTCCATTAGAAGATACGATGCACACTTGTGATGAAGGGTGTATGAGAGGTGGTACTCCATGGTATTCCCCCTGTTATCACTCCAAGAAACCGTTTGTGGTTGCAGACCAAAGGTGCTTTGTAACTTAAGAAATTATAAATAATGTAAGGTTGGATCAATGGGATAACAGAAAGTAACTAATGAGAAGACAACTCACAATGTAATCAAATGAAACAGTGCTCTCCAAGATTGGTTAAACAGTAAAATAGGTTTCAGTGGGTGAAGAAAAGATTTTTCATAAACCAGTACAAAGTAGGGTCTAATAAACAACTAAGAAATTGATTATCATGTCATGAGCCAAACAATGGGATGACAGCCATTCAAGACTTGACAACAAGATAACCGTGCAGAAGAAATGTGGAAAACTGACACCAAAATGGAAAGGAACCTGTGATCTGTATTAGAAAATGAGAGTCTTAGTACAATAGCCCAATGTGTATCCAGGACTGAACCCTTTCTTCTTCAAATGTTCCTGCCTTTATAGCCTTTACATACAGTTTCCAGATCCTAGAAAACTGGATCTGCTATACTAAAAATAGAAAGTCAAATTACAGTTACAAAAAGATAGGAATAAAACCCAAAAAGGAGGATAATCTCTTATGAGTTGGCCCTAAAAATGTGTTGACTGTTGATGACGTGAAGATTATCCTTCCAAGGCTTCTTCAACTTGTTCTTCTAAAGATAAATTCGAGCTGATGATGTGTGGCTAAAAATCCCTGAAATTCTGCCATTGAAAAGGCACCAAATGTGATTAAAACTCTTCCTCTTACCTTATGCCTTATAAATAATCTTTGAATCTGACTTGATAATTCAATATCTGACTATTCGAAGAAGTTTCATCTCATTCTGATTCGAAAATCTCTGATCTGTGCAAAATTTCAAGCATTCTGGTTATCACAGACTTTCGGTGGTTAAGATTATTGAGTTCTGAATGTCTTATCCACTGAAAAGGCCCCCTTTTCAGTGGTTAATGAGCGCTCCTGGGCTCGCCTAAACCACTGAAAATCAAATCACTGTCAAAAATCAAAATCTCAAAACTTTA
>JASDQU010104537.1:0-10163 GCA_032191745.1 Picea mariana
TCTTCTGTTGAGTTATCTTTTACTCCTTTCCTTTTCCTTTCTTAAGTCAACTTAAAAATATAACTTTTAACTTCTTGACTGTTCCCCCCCCTTCAGTGTGAGACTATGACCTAGTGGGGGTGCCCAGGCCACTGAGTCTCCTCATTACCTCTCTAAGAGGTGGGGGACATTACAAACTTTTCTCCTGGTAAGTTTCCCACCAATGGTTGACATGGGGGAGAGCCTTAAGGAGCGCAAAGATGATATTTTCTCTGTCGAAAAAATTGTGAATAGAGAAATAACCTTCTAACAGATTTAACTATTTATCTAGGGCATCTGCATCTATCTAACCTTTAAATATGGGAATATCAAAATTGAACTGTACCTTAAAAGGTGAGGTGCCTCCAAAGTGGTTGCTTGATGAAGATTTTCCTGATGCTATTGGGAGGTGTTGAAGGATGTGGGAAAAATTCTCCATCATTTCATCCCTTTGTCGCGTGAGAGCTTTCTCAAGCAACAAACTGATAGGATCGTCTGCTCCGTTGTTTTTATTTTCTTCCATAATGGAGGGTTTCTTAGGCATGTGAGAGTGATTTTCTTCAAGAGAGAAAATATCAATACCCAACTTTCTATACTCGGACCTTGTCGGGGACATGCACTGAAAAAATGATCAAGAACAACCTTCTCTGATACCACTGATCCAAATTATTTTCGGCACGAAATGAGAGTGAAGATATAATACATAAATGCACAGAGATAGTGAAGATATTCAATAATATAACATAAATGTATCAAATATGCAACCATAAACACAACTATATAGTAATACACAATTTCTATTAATGAAATAAATGTACAGAGACTGTAAAAATACAGAGTGAAAGACTCGCTAGAATGGTGGAAACTTATCTCTGAGAAGAGATGTGACATCTACTCGCATTCGCAAGAAGATGATTACAATGAGGCTCTGAAGGCCTTTTTACAATAATAAGGAATGCCAAAAACCCTAGACATCCAAAAACCTAACCCTAGGAGATGAAGCACCAAAAGTCACGTGGGCCCCATTTGGGTAAGTTGGTGCATCAACTTCCCGGGGTCGTAACTTTTGCATACGATCTCCGTTTTAGGAATATGATATCTTGTTGGAAAGGTATCATCAAGGAGATTCATTTTGGGGGCTCAATAATTACTTTGGATATCATTGAGAGCCTCTATCTCAAAAAACCTTCATTTGGGCCCTCAAAATGGCCCCGGAAGTTAAAAACTGCTAAAAATAGTAAATTGCCAAAATTGCCAGAAAACTATTTTGAGCCAGTTGAAAAAGGTGGGTGGCCACTGATATCCACCTGGATTAGACATCAAAATACTAAGGAACCCATAACCATGGACAAAGGGAGTCAAAGGCCAAGGCAACCACCTATTCAATGTTGGGGTTGTAAAGGGGATCACATGTTCAGAGATTGTCCTCACAAAGGTGAAAAAGGGAGGACTGTACATAATGTACAACAAGCTAAAACAGTGGAGGATATGGGAATAAATATACCCAGGATCTGCACAGCCCTTGACAACAAGAAAGAAGAATATTAGTCACATATGATGGAAGTGGAAGGTATGATCAACAACCAAACCATTGATATTTTAATTGATTCGGGAGCTAGTCATAGTTATATAGATCCTAAGGTGGTGGAAAGTTTGAAATTGCCAAGAAGAAATCTTGGAAAATATTGGTTCGTGCAGCTGGTGAAAAGAGCCAAAAGAAAAGTTAATGAGATGGTTAAGTCATGTCTTATGGACATGAATGGACTGAATACACGAGCAGAATTGAACATCTTGCCTTTAGGTTCCTATGACTGTCTAATTGGGATGGATTGGTTGGACCAACAACATGCCATCCTAGACTATGATAACAAAGAATTTAATTTCTTGGATGAGGAAGGAAAACTAAGGAAAGTGCAGGGAATTCCGAGGGCAATAGCCATCAAATAAATTTCAGCATTGCAGCTGAAGAAATGTTACAAAAAAGGGTGTCAAATATTTGCATCTCATATGGCGGAGACAACTAGAGATAAGGTGCCAAATTTGGAAGATTATGCAGTCCTGGAAGGTTTTGAAGATGTGTTCAAGGAGGTACAAGGACTACCCCCAAGGAGAGACATTGATTTCTATATAAATATAATGCCTAGAGAAACTCCAGTGTTAAACACTCCTTATAGAATGAGTACACTAGAATTGAAGGAGTTACAAATGCAACTTGAAGATCTTCTGAAGAAGGGGTATATATGCCCAAGTGTGTCACCTTAGGGTGCCCCAGTATTGTTTGTGAAGAAGAAATATGGAACATTAATATTGTACATTGATTTCCGACAGTTGAAGAAAGTGACTGTTAAGAACAAGTATCCTCTGTCAAGGATTGATGAACTTTTTGACCAATTGAAGGATGAAAAGATATTTTCAAAGATAGATATTAGGTCACGATACCATCAGGTAAATATTAAAGAGGAAGACATCAACAAGATCACCTTCAAGACAAGGTATGGTCATTATGAGTTCACAGTGGTTCCATTTGGGTTGTCAAATGGACCAGTTGTTTTCATGTGCTTAATGAATGGTGTTTTTCGAGAATATTTAGACAAGTTTGTCATTGTCTTTTTGGATGACATTCCCATATATTCCAAGTCAGAAGAAGAGCATGAGCATCATTTGAGGATGGTTTTGAAATTATTAAGGGAACACCAATTGTATGCTAAATTGAGCAAGTGCTCATTTTACCATAATCAAATTCACTATTTGGGGCACATCATTTCAAAGGATGGGATAGCAGTGGATCTTGAGAAGATAGAAGCCATTAGATAATGGCCAGTGCCAAAGAATGTGATAGAGATGAGATCATTCATGCGCCTTGCAGGATACTATAGGAGATTTATAGAAGGATTTTCAAGGATTGCACACCCAATCACTTCCTTGCAAAGAAAGGGTGTGATGTTTCAGTGGACATTTGATTTTGAAAGGAATTTCCAACACATGAAGCAATTATTAAGAAGTGATTCAATATTAAGGATAACAGACCCAAATAAAGACTTCATTGTATGCATAGATGCATGTAAAGAAGGACTTGGTGGAGTCCTCAGTCAAAATGGGTATGTTATATGTTATGAGTCAAGGAAGTTAAAGGAGCATGAAAGAAACTATGCCACTCATGATTTGGAGTTGGCAGCCATAGTACATGCCTTGAGGAAATGGAAACACTACCTCATGGGAAAAAGGTTTGAGTTGAGAACATACCACAATAGTCTGAAATATTTGTTTGATCAGCCAACTTTAACTGCTAGGCAAAGCAGATGGTTAGAATTTCTAAGAGAGCATGACTTTGAAATAAAGCATATCAAGGGGAAAGAGAACAAAGTGGCTGATGCACTCAGTAGAAGAGTGCATGAAATGCATGTTACAACCATTAGCATGTATCAATAAGATTTGAAACACATAATTATAGAGACTTCCAAATTCGATTTACAATACAAGGATATAGTGGCAAAATTACAACGAGGTAATTTGCAGCAGAAAATGGAAGAATACAAGCTAGGTGAGGATGAAATCCTCATATACAAAGGAAGAATTTATGTACCAAATTCTCAGGAATTGAAAAATCTGATATTGAGAGAAATGCATAATGTGCCTTATGCTGGGCACCTAGGATATCAAAAAACTATTGCAGCTATTAAGAGCCAATATTATTGGCCAGGCATGAAGAAAGAGGTTGTTGATTTTATTTCCATATGTTTGGAATGTCAAAATGTAAAGGTTGAGCATAGACGCTCAGCTGGTTTTCTACAATCATTACCTATTCTTGAGTGAAAATGGGAAGTTGTAACCATTGATTTCATTACCAAACTGCCTAGAAAAAACAAGCAGCATGATTCTATCATGGTAGTGGTGGATAAGCTTACTAAAGATGCCCATTTTATTCCAGTTAAGCTCACTCACAAGGCAACGAACGTTGTTGATGTTTATATGAGGGAAATTGCTAGATTACATAGCATACCCAAGACAATTGTGTCTGACAGAGATCCAAAATTTACCTCAAAATTTTGGAAGGGATTATTTAATGGATTTGGAACCAATTTGAAATTTAGCAAAGCTTATCACCTAGAAACATATGGACAAACAGAGAGGGTGAATCAAGTGATTGAGGATATGTTGAGGATGTATGTGATGGATAAACCGTCAAAATGGCAAGACTACCTACAATTGGTAGAGTTCGCTTATAACAATGGGTACCAAGCATTTCTAAAGATGAGCCCATTTCAGACACTTTATGGTAGAAAGTGAAACACACCAGTAAGCTAAGATAGCCCAACAGATAGAGCAGTGGTTGGGCCATAATTTCTTAGGCAAATGGAAGAGAAAATGTTGAAAATAAAATAAAATCTAAAGGCTGCCCAAGACAGGCAGAAAATATATGCTGATAAGGGAAGAACTCACAGGGAATTTAAAGTGGGTGACCATGTATTCTTGAAAGTGAGAGCCAACATAAGTTCCCTGAAGTTGGGAAATTGTTGAAAGTTGACAGCTCGCTATTGTGGGCCATTTGAAATCCTAGAGAGGATTGGTCCAGTAGCTTATATGATTGCATTTCTTGTATCTATGTCTGTTCATAATGTATTCCATGTATCCTTGATAAAGAAATATATACCTGATGTTAATCATGTTATTGATTGGAATGTGATTTAGGTGGAGCAAGAAGGCGCTTTTCAAGTGCATTCGGTGTGCATTCTGGACCGAAAAATCAAACAGCTCTAGAATTGAGCCATATGGATTGTAAAGGGCCAATGGACCTAGTACGGTCCTGAGGATGCTACTTGGGAGAATGAGGATGCAATGCGGGTAGAATACCCGCATCTTTTTGAGGATTTTGAAAATTTAGTTGTACATAGGTACATGATGCACTAAGGGTGGTGCATAAATAAGGGGAGGGGAATTGTAATATCCCTAAGGATGAAACCCAATTGCAAATGTAAATGTGAGTGTACCTAAGCTGGTGAGCTGTTATATATATTTTGACATGCATCTTCCATGGTGTAGTGCGTTCATGTACTGCGCAGTAAAATGAGGAAGTGTGCGCATTCCAGGATACCGCGTGCAACATCTTAAGTGAGCGTGAAGTAGAGGCCAAGGAGCCTTGTGTATACGATATTTTTCATAGGCTAGTGAGCCAATATTATAAGATAGGACGCTTATGTTTTGATTAGGCCGCAGAGCCCAGATGTTAAAGGCCAATGCACTTGTTTTTGTACATATCTCATATTAATATAAGATACATCGCTATGCACAGACTGGCCACAATAAAAGAGATGGGGGACTAAACTCCACTCGTTAGGGAAAGGGAGGGCCATACAAGTTAAGGAAAAGGGGTTGAGCTAGGGAGCTTAAGCCAAAAAGGAATATTATATTAATATTTCCTTAATCATAAAGTATGGGTAATTATTTTATCCTAAGTTCTAAAAGTTAGGGCCAGGTGGGACAAAATAGCTTCCGACATGACAAGTGTCGATTTGGAGACATGCATACATATTGTTGGACTTAGCTCATTTAAGGGTGGGGTCCATTCAATCATCCATCCTTTAGACACACAATCAATCATCCAGGAGTATTAACAGCCATTGATCTATCCATTGTATCTTCATGAATTTACCTGAACCTGTATCCAAAGTTTTTTCAGTTTGGTAACTGTTAGCTGGGAGCAGGATTGAATAAGTGGGTTGTCAAGCCCATGGGATATTGAAGAAGTGGATTTTCAGGCTTGTGCAATATTGAAGAGGCGGGTTGTCAGGCCCATGAGAAATTATCTAGGTGAGAGAATTATTGGGGATTGATTCCTGGAGGTGCTAAACTACATCTGTAGGACTCTGAGACTTCATATCTGGTCTGTTGTTGAAGCCCTGGAAGGGAAGTGGGGCAGCCGAGGGACTATTGAGCAGATAAGGGGCACACTTCCTTGGGTGGGACAGGCATGTGGGGAAGGAGGTATTGTAGGCTGTTAGTTGAGTGAGCACCTAAGACATAGTCTTTCTTGTTGTTCATGAGCCTTAGCTCGGTTAGGAATCCCTTTACCTGGGTGGAGTTTAGTCCCAACTCGGGGGTGACTCACTATTGAGAGTGATAAAGAATGTGGTCTAAGTCTGTGAGGTTCATGGAAGCTTTGTACACAGTTGGTGATATTCTCACAAAGATAAGTGTCAATTGTGTGATAATTTTACTTGTTGCATTGTTATTCACGTGTTATTATTATGGGTTTATCCTATGCATGATTATAACTGTCTGTATGATTATGGATATTGCATGTATATGTTACATGTTTATGTATACTATTATTTCAGTATGAATCTCTACATTTACATAACATATTTGTTTGTTCACGTTTTATATATATATCTTCCGTAAGAGTTTTGCGCGTGAATATGTTTAATCGCACGCAGACAGTAAATTATATGTGACATTGCTTAGTTAGGATGTTAAGTATGTTACAGTATGTTCCATCAGAGCATGAAAGAGTGTTCTAGAGTAGAATGGCTTGGCCTGGGTGGTCGGGGATGTTACAAAGATGGCATAAGCTAAAATTCAATTAGGTAAGTACACAACATTTGGACAACCCAAACACTTCATATATATTTAGAATATAAAGTACATGCACCTACCAATATCTTATCAAGGGTTGTTATAAGTCCGGCTCTTCAAACCCTAGCGATGGAAACCATAAGATAACATTAGCCAATAGCTCACTCCATTAGAGATCATCAACAATGTGTTATACACAATGGTAAGTCCTCTNTACATGCACCTACCAATATCTTATCAAGGGTTGTTATAAGTCCGGCTCTTCAAACCCTAGCGATGGAAACCATAAGATAACATTAGCCAATAGCTCACTCCATTAGAGATCATCAACAATGTGTTATACACAATGGTAAGTCCTTTCTAGAACCTACATTTGTATCCCACGCTTGTACAAGATCAACTCACTCTATCTTCTCGATAACAAGCACATTAGATAGAACTAGGGTTTTAAAATGCCACAAAACCATAACTTCTTCTCTTACCAGAGCTAGATGATAAAATAATTTATTTTCTCTTGTAGGTATAAGTCCTAGGATTCCTAGTCTCCTTAGGACAAAAACTTGACCCTAGTCTTCCCTTGACATTCCTTTGAGAATCCTAGTTGTTAGTTTCTTAGTTGACTCAATCCATAATTTGACCAATTTCTAGGGCACACACATTATTCCCTTTTTTCTATGCATGACATATATAAAATCATTTCATTTTTGTGTAACCCTTCATAAATTCTAAAAAGACTAGTCAATGACTCATTAATGCACTCATGTTTGTTTAGCTTGGGTAGTGCGTATATGTAAATTTTGTTAAACCCATCAATTGTTAATATCATTTATTCAGTCTTCCATGATGTCCAGTATACTTATTTATTTTGATCAATAGAATGAGAGAGTTCACATGGAAACTAGATCTTAGAATGGGTATCATTTTCCACCTACAAATAAAGGTTTTGAGGTTATATTTCTTGACACACCATAGAAAGTAATTCTATGCTACCAAAATTCATCCATGGAGACATGAAACCATTATTATTTTCCCTTCACCATATATGATAGTTTATTTCACACTCCTACCCAATTTTTGGGTGAGAGTACATAAGGAGACAAAGGACCCTCCCAAACCCAATCTCATAAGGCTATTGATGCCATGCCATTTCCATGCCATGCAATTCCATTCTATTGTCATGCCTTGCCAAGTCATTCCATGACATGCCATTTCTATTTCCATGCCATTTCCATTCCTTGACATGCCATGCCATTTCCATGCCTTGCTGAGCCATGCCATGCCATGCCTTGCTAATCCTTGCCATGCCATGCCATGCCTTGCTAAGCCATGCCATGCCATGCCATTTCCATGCCTTGCTAAGCAATGCCATGCCATTCCATTTCCATGCCTTTCCATTTCCATGCCATGCCAATTTATTTCCATTTCCAAGCCATGCCATTTCCATGCCATTTCCATGCCTTTCCATGCCATTTCCATCCCTTTCCATGCCATGCCATTTCCATGCCTTTCCATGCCATTTCCATCCCTTTCCATGCCATGCCATTTCCATGCCATGCCATGCCATGACATGCCATTCCATGCCATGCCATGCCACTCCATGCCACTCCATGCCATGCCATGCCATTGCATTTCCATACCATTGTCATGTAGTTTCTCATGTCTTGTCATGTAATTTCCCATTTTAACCTATATAACAATAAATATAATGTTCCATAAAATTATTTAAGGAAAAAGTCAATTCAAAATGTGGATTGCAATGCAAGAAGAATAACAAAATAAGAAACATTTTCATGCCATTTTCATGATGTGTCATTTCCATGCTTCACAATTAAACCCTTGGAATACATCTTGACACCTTTTATTACATTTCTGTCATAATTTTCATCCCTCTAGGGATTGATGTCTTAAATATTGTATGGTTGTCATGTGTCATCTTTCATTTCAACAAGCATTTGTTATCTAAACCCTAGTTTAATCTTGCATTTTCAACCCCCTTTGAAATAATGATTACGTTTTTAAAGAGTTGTTATATTTTCCCTTATATTTCCTTGCTTTTCCTTGCCTTGCCTTTCCATGCCATGCCTTGCCTTTGCATGTCCTGCCATGCCATGCATTTTATTTTCCTTGCCTTTCCTTGTCATGCCATTTCCATGCCTTTTCATGCCATGCCTTTACATGCCATTCCATTTCCATGCCATTGCCATGCCTTTCTAAGCCACACCATGCCATACCATTGCCATGCATTGTCATTTCCATGTCTTGTCATTGTCATTCCATTGCCAAGCCATGCCATTTCCAATCCATTTCCATGCCTTGTCACGCCATGCCATTTCCATGCCTTTCCAAGACATCCATGGTATGGTATGATATGCCTTGCTTAGCCATGGTATGTCTTGCCTTGCCATGGTAAGGTATGGTATGGTATGATATGCCTTGCCCTGCCCTTCCTTGCATGCTATGGTATGGTATGGCATGGTATGGTATGGTATAATATGGTATTGTATGGTATCTATTGCCTTACCATGGCCTTGCATGGTATGGTATGGTATGGTATGCCTTGCCTTGCCATGGTATGGTATGGTATGGTATGACTTGGTATGGTTTGGTATGGTATGGTATGATACACCTTTCCTTGGCTTGCCTTTCCATGGTATTGTATGGCATGCCTTGCCTTGGTATGGTACGGTATGGTATGACTTTCCATGCCTTTACCTTCACTTGTCATGTCTTGTCTTTCCATACCATGCATTGCTATGACATGCCTTTCCATACCATGCCATGCCTTGCCTTTTCCATGCCTTGCTTTTCCTTCACTTACCATGCATGGTATGGTATGGTATGGTATCTAGACATAAATTCCTAAAGGGATGAAAATTATGAAAAAAATGTAATAAAAAGTGTAATGGTATGGTATGATATGGTAGCCTTGGAATGGTATGGTATGGTATGGTATGATATGGTATGGTATGAAAGCGAAGGCAAGGAAAGTGAATGCTTGACTTTCTTTTCCATGCCATGCCTTGCCTTTCCATGCCATGCCATGCTATGCCTTGCATTTTCTTCCCTTGCCTTGCATGGACTTTCCTTACCATGCCTTTCCTTGCATGGTATGGTCTGGTATGGCATGGTATGGTATGGTATGGTATGCTTTTCCTTGCAATGACCTTGCATGGTATGGTATGGTATGAATTTCCTTGGCTTGCCTTTCCATGGTATGGAATGATATGTTATTCCTTGCGATGCCATGCCTTGCCATGCCTTCACTTGCCATGCCATGCCTTTCCATACCATGCCTTTCCATGCCATCGCCTTTCCATGCCATTGCCATACCATGTCATGCCTTTCCATACCATGCCTTGCCATCCCATGCCTTGCCATGCCATGCCATGCCATGACATGACATGCCTTTCCTTGCCTTTACTTTCCATGCCATTTCTTGTCTTTTCCATGCCTTGCCTTCCCTTGCCTTTGCCATACCATTCCATGCCTTACCTTTTCCATGCCTTGCCTCTCCTTTTCCATACCATTCCTTTCCACACCATGCATTTCCATTCCATGCCTTTCCATACCAT
>JASDQU010104537.1:25606-36798 GCA_032191745.1 Picea mariana
TGCAATTTCCCATTGAAACCTATATAACAATAAATATAACGTTCCATAAAATTATTTAAGGAAAAATTCAATTCAAAATGTGGATTGCAATGAAAGAAGAATAACAAAATAAGAAACATTTTCATGCCATTTGCATGATGTGTCATTTCCATGCTTCACAATTAAACCCTTGGAATACATATTGACACCTTTTATTACATTTATATCATAATTTTCATCCCTCTAGGGCTTGATGTCTTGAATATTGTATGGTTGTCATGTGCCATCTTTCATTTCAACAAGCATTTGTTATCTAAACCCTAGTTTAATCTTTCATTTTCAACCCCCTTTGAAATAATGATTACTTTTTTTAAGAGTTGTTATATTTTCCCTTATATTTTCTTGCTTTTCCTTGGCTTGCCTTGCCATGCCATGCCTTGCCTTTGCATGTCCTGCCATGCCATGCATTTCATTTATTTTCCTTTCCTTTCCTTGTCATGCCATTTCCATGCCTTTCCATGCCATGCCTTTACATGCCATGCCATTTCCATGCCTTTCTAGGCCACACCATGCCATACCATTGCCATGCCATTTCCATGTCTTTTCATTGTCATTCCATTGCCAAGCCATGCCATTTCCAATCCATTTACATGCCTTGTCATGCCATGCCATTTCCATGCCTTGCCAAGCCATCCATGATATGATATGATATGCCTTTCTTAGCCACGGTATGCCTTTCCTTGCCATGGTAAGGTATGGTATGGTATGGTATGCCTTGCCCTTCCTTGAATGGTATGGTATGGTATGGCATGGTATGGTATGGTATAATATGGTATTGTATGGTATGTATTTCCTTACCATGGCCTTGCATGGTATGGTATGGTATGGTATGCCTTGCCTTTCCATGGTATGGTATGGTATGGTATGACTTGGTATGGTTTGGTATGGTATAGTATGATACACCTTTCCTTGTCTTGCCTTTCCATGGTATTGTATGGTGTGCCTTGCCTTGGTATAGTATGGTATGGTATGACTTTCCATGACATACCTTTCCATTCCTTTACCTTCACTTGTCATGTCTTGTCTTTCCATACCATGCCTTTCCATACCATGCCTTGCTATGACATGCCTTTCCATACCATGCCATGCCTTTCCATACCATGCCTTGCCATCTCATGCCTTTCCATGCCATGCCATGCCTTGCCTTGCCTTCACTTGCCATGAATTTCCTTTTCCATGCCATGCCTTTCCTTTTCTTTTCCATACCATGCCATGCCTTGCTTTGCCGTTTTCATACCATGACTTTTCGTAGCATGCCTCGCCATGCCATGCCTTTCCATACCATTCCATGCCTTTCCATATTGTGCCTTGTCTTTCCATCCCATTCCATGATTTGCATTGCCTTGCCTTTTCCATGCCTTGCTTTGCCTTCAATTACCATACATGGTATGGTATGTTATGGTATCTAGACATAAATTCCTAAAGGGATGAAAATTATGAAAAAAATGTAATAAAAGGTGTAATGGTATGGTATGTTATGGTATCCTCGGCATGGTATGGTATGGTATGGTATGATATGGTATGGTATGAAAGTGAAGGCAAGGAAAGTGAACGCTTAACTTTCCTTTCCATGTCATGCCTTGCCTTTCCATTACATGCCATGATATGCCTTGCATTTTCTTGCCTTGCCTTGCATGGCCTTGCCTTACCATGCCTTTTCTTGCATGGTATGGTATGCCTTTCCTTGCCATGGCCTTTCATGGTATGGTATGGTATGAATTTCCTTGGCTTTCCTTTCCATGGTATGGAATGATATGTTATTCCTTGTGATGCCTACCTTGCAATGCCTTGCCATGCCATGCCTTTCCATACCATGCCTTTCCATGCCATTGCCTTTCCATACCATGTCGTGCCTTTCCATATCATGCCTTGCCATCCCATGCCTTACCATGCCATGCCATGACATGCCTTTCCTTGCCTTTACATTCCATGCCATTCCTTGCCTTTTCCATGCCTTTCCTTGCCTTTTCCATACCATGCCATGCCTTACCTTTTCCATGCCTTGCCTGTCCTTTTCCATACCATTCCTTTCCACACCATGCATTGCCATTCCATGCCTTTCCATACCATGCCATTCATTTCCATGCCTTGTCATTCCATACCTTTCCATACCATGCCATCCCTTTCCATGCCTTGCCTTTCCAGACCATGCCTTGCCATGCCTTGCCTTTCCATGCCATGCCAAGCCTTGCATTTGCTTTTCTTGACTTGCATGGCCTTTCCATGACTTGCATGGTATGGAATGGTATGGTATCATATGGTATGGTATGGTATGGTATGCCTTGCCTTGCCATGGCCTTTCATGGTATGGTATGGTATGGTATGCCTTGTTATGGTATGGTATGGTATGTTGTGGTATGCCTTGCCTTGCCATGGTATGGTATGGTACACCTTGCCTTGCCTTAGTATGGTATGGTATGGTATGCCTTGCCTTGCCTTAGTATGGTATGGTATGGTATGCCTTGCCATGCCTTACCTTTCCTTCACTTGCCATGTCTTGTCTTTCCATACCATGCCTTGCCATGCCATTCCTTTCCATACCATGCCATGCCTTTCCATGTCATGCCTTTCAATACCATTCCTTGCCATCTCATGCCTTGCCATGCCATCCCATTCCTTACCTTTCCTTTACTTTCCTTGCCTTAATATGTCTAAGGTATCATATATTTATCAAACATGGATTATCATAATTAATAGGATTTAC
This sequence comes from Picea mariana, assembly GCA_032191745.1. Classification (NCBI taxonomy): domain Eukaryota; kingdom Viridiplantae; phylum Streptophyta; class Pinopsida; order Pinales; family Pinaceae; genus Picea; species Picea mariana. The sequence continues at coordinate 28,350 of JASDQU010104537.1, forward strand.
CTAGACCAACATGTTGCATTCCCATACCAACATGTCCCTGAACAACTTGAGGAGGCGAGTTGCAACTCACGGTAAAACTGAAATCGAGACTCAGATGGGAGAATCGTTAGTTGCATTGGATCTAGAGAACTAGGTTTCAGCTAGTGGGGCCCCTCTGCTTTCATTCCATCCCCCAAAAAACCGTTTGTTGGAGTATATCCAACACTAGGGTTTTGCTCAATGAGGCATAGTGCAATTTCTGAAGAGGAGGTGGATTTTCAAGAACATTGTGTTGGGAATTTGTGGGTACTGTAGTGACGTGGGCCTTGGCCAAAAATACTTGCAGGAGCATACGAAACTATGTTATGCCACTTGGTTTGGATTTTATGTCCCCCGACCAAATTGGCCACATGTCCCTGAATGGATTGAGGAGGCAAGTTGCAACTCACGATAAAACTCAAATCGGGACTTAGATGGCTGAACTGTCGATTGCATTGGATCTAGAGCACCAAGTTTCAACTAGTGGGGTCTATCTACTATCATTCCGTCCTCCGAAAAATCATTTGTTGGAGTATCTCCGACAATAGGGTTTTTCTCAATGAGACATAGTGCAATTTCTGAAGAGGAGGTTGATTTTTAAGAAAACTGTGTAAGTAATTTGTTTCTAGTGTAGTCATGTGGGCCTTGACCAAATGAATTTCAGGAGCTTATGGACCAAATGATTTTATGCCCCTGGACCAAATTGTCCACATGTCCTTGAATGACTTGAGGAGGCAAGTTCCAACTTGCGATAAAACTCAAACCAGAAATTGGATGGCCAAACTATCAGTTGCATTGGATTCAGAGCACCAAGTTTCAGCTAGTGGGGACCCTCTGATGTCATTCCTTCCTCAAAAAATAGTTTGTTGGAGTATCTCTGACACTAGGGTTTTACTCAATGAGCCATAGTGCAATTTCTAAAGAGGAAGTTGATTTTCAAGAACACTATGTCGGGGATTTATGGGTAGTGTACTCATGTGGGCCTTGGTCAAATAGACTTATGGGAGCTTACAAAACTCCATTATGCCACTCGGTTTGGATTTTATGCTACCAGACCAAATTGGCCACATGTCCTTGAATGACTTAATGAGGTGAGTTGCAACTCGTGATAAAAATCAAACCGAGACTTGGATGTCCAAACAGTCAACTGCATTGGATCCAAAGCACTGAGTTTCAACTAGTAGGGAATTTATGTTGTCATTCTATCCTCCATAAAATTGTNGCTTAATGAGGCATAGTTCAATTTCTGAAGAGGAGGTCGATTTTCAAGAAAACTGTGTCGAAAATTTGTGGCTAGTGTAGTTGTGTTGGCCTTGTCCAAACAAACTTTCAAGAGCTTATGGAACTATGTTATGCTGCTCGGTTTGGATTTTATGCTCCCGAACCAAATTGGCCACATGTCCTTAAATGGCCTGAGGAGGCGAGTTCCAAATTACGATAAAAGTCAAACCAAAAATTGGATGGTCAAACTGTCAATTGCATTGGATTCGGAGCACCAGGTTTCAACTAGTGGGGCCCCTCTAATGTCATTCCTTCCTCCATAAAACCGTTTGTTGGAGTATCTCCGGCACTAGGGTTTTTCTCAATGAAGCATAGTGCAATTTCTAAAGAGGAAGTCGATTTTCAATAACACTATGTTGGGAATTTGTGGATAGTGTAGTCATGTGGGCCTTGGTCAAACAGACTTGTGGGATATTACGAAACTCCATTATGATGCTCAGTTTGGATTTTATTCCACTGGACTAAATTGGCCACATGTCCCTGAATGACTTCAGGAGGCAAGTTGTAACTCGCGATAAAACTCAAACCGAGACTCAGATGTTCGAACTGTTAGTTGCATTTGATCCAGAGCACCAAGTTTCAGCTAGTGGAGCCCTTCCACTGTCATTCATTCCTATATAAAACCATTTGTTGGAGTATCTCCGACACTAGTGTTTTTCTCAATGAGGCAAAGTGTAATTTCTGAAGAGGAGGTCAATTTTCAAGAATAGTATGTCGGGAATTTTTGGCTAATGTAGTTGCATGAGCCTTGGCCAAACAAACTTGTGGGAGGTTACAAAACTTTGTTATGCCGCTTAGTTTGAATTTTATGCCCCTAGACCAAATTGGCCACATGTCCCTAAATAGCTTGAGGAGGCGAGTTGCAACTCATGATAAAACTCAAACCGAGACTCGGATGGGAGAACCTTCAGTTGCATTAGATATAGAGAATCAAGTTTCAGCTAGTGGGGCCCCTCTGCTATCATTTCGTCCTCTGGAAAACCATTTGTTGGAGTATCTCCAACACTAGGGTTTTTCTCAGTGCTTATTACATATGTTTGACAATTTAATACCTTTTTAGGTTAGGCAAGGCAAGGCAAGGCAAGGCATGACAAGACAAGGAAAGGAAAGGCATGGGAAGGCAATTCATGGCATGGCATGGCATGGAAAGGCAAGGCATGCTATGGAAAGGAAAGGAAAGCCATGGCAAGGAAAGAAAAGGCAAGGCATGGCATGGAATGGAAAGGAAAGGAATGGCATGGAATGACAAGTCATGTCATGGAAAGTGAAGGAAAATAAAGGCAAGGCATGGCATGACAAGTGAAGGAAAGGCAAGGCATGACAAGTGAAGGCAAGGAAAGGCATGAAAAGGAAAGTCATATTATGGAAAGTGAAGGAAAGGTAAGGCATGGCAAGGAAAGACATGAAAAGGAAATGCATGGCATGGCATGGAATGGAAAGGCATGGCATGGAAATGAAAGGAATTTCATGGAAAGTGAAGGAAAATAAAGGAAAGGGATGGCATGGAAAGGGATGGCATGGAAAGTGAAGGAAAGGAAAGGCATGGAAAGGAAAGGCATGTAAAGACAATACATACCATGGAAAGTGAAGGCAACGCAAGGCATGGAAAGGCATGGAAAGGCAAGGAAAATAAAGGAAATACATGGCATGGCATGGAAAGGAATGACATGGCATGGAAATACAACGAATGACATGGCAAGGTAAGACATGGAAAGTAAAGGCATGGTATGACATGTGAAGGCAATGCAATGCATGTCAAGGAAAGGCATGAAAAGACATGGGATGGAATGACAAGGCATGTCATTGCAAGTGAAGGAAAAGCAAGGAAAGGCATGGCATGGAAAGTGAAGGAAAGGCAAGGCATGGAAATTCATGGAAAAACAAGGCATGAAAAAGTAATGCATGGCATGGCATGTCAAGGCATGCCGTGGCATGTAAAGGCAGGGCATTGAATGAAATGAAAAGGCAAGGTATGGAATGGAATGGAAAAGCATGGCAAGAAAAGGCATGGCATCGAATGTAAAGGCAAGGCATGGCATGGTAAGTCATGGCATGACATGGAAAGACATGCCATGGCAAGGCAAGGCAAGGCATGGCATGGCATGGAAAGTGAAGGAAAGGCATGGCATGGAAAGGAAAGCCAAGGGAAAGCATGGTATGGCAAGTGAAGGCATGGATTGGCATGGCAAGGAAAGGAAAGGAAAGGCATGGCAAGACAAGTCAAGGCATGGAAAGGCAATGCATGGAATGACATGACATGGAAAGGAAAGGCATGGAATGGAAAGGAAAGACAAGTAAATGAAAGGAAAGACATGGCATGGCATGGAAAGGCAAGGTAAGGCATGGCATGGAATGGTAAGGCATGTCAAGGAAAGTGAAGGAAAATCAAGGTATGGCATGGCATGGCAAGTGAATGCAAGGAAATTCATGTAAAGGAAAGGCATGGAAAGTCAAGGAATGGTATGGCAAGTGAAGGAAAGGAAAGGCATGGCAAGGCAAAGCATGGAAATGAAATGAATGGCATGTCATGGAAAGTCATGACATGGCATGGAAAGGAATGGCATGGAATGGAAAGGAATGGCATGGAATGGAAAGGAATGTCATGGAAAGTGAAGGCATGGCAAGGCATGTAATGGCATGGAGAGGCAAGGAAAGGCATGGCATGGAAAGAAAATACAAGGAAAGACATGGAAAGGAAATACATGGTATGGCAAGGAAAGGCATGGAAAGGAAATGCATGGAAAGTAAATACATGGCATGGAATGGCAAGGCATGGCTTGGCATGGAATGGAAAGGCATGTCATGGCAAGTGAAGGAATAGCATGGAATGACAATGAATGTGAAGGCATGGTAAGGCATGTCAAGGAAATGCATGGCATGGAAATTGAAGACAAGGAAAGGCCGGAAAGACATGCAAAGGAAAGGAATGGAAAGACAATGCATGGCATGGAAAGGCAATACATGGAATTGAAAAGAAAGGCATGTAAAGGAAATACATGGCATGGAATGGGATGTGAAGGCATGGAAAGGCAAGGAAATACATGGCATGGAATGGAATGGAAATGGAAGGCATGGAATGGAAAGGCAAGGAAATCCATGGTATGGAAAGTGAAGGAAAGGCAAGGAAAGGCAATGCAAGGCAAGGAATGGAAAGGCAAGGCATGGCAAGGAATGGAAATACATGGCATGTAATGGAAAGGCATGCCATGCAAAGTGAAGGAAAGTCAATGCATGGAAAGGCATGACAAGGCAAGGCACGGAAAGGAAATTCATGGCATGGAATGGCATAGAAAGGCATGTCATGGCATGGAAAGGCAAGGCATGACATGACATGAAAAGGAAATACATGGCATGGAATGGCAAGGCAAGACATGGCATGGAATGGAAAGGAAAGACATGGCATGGAAAGACATGACATAGCATGGCATGGAAAATGAAGGCAAGGCATGACATGACAAGGCAAGGAAAGGAAAGGCATGGCATGGCAGGGCATGAAAAGGCAAGGCATGGAAAGGAAAGGCAAGGAATGGTAAGGAAATGCATGGCATGGCATGGAAAGGAATGACATATCACGGAAAGAAAAGGCATGGCATGAAAAGGAAAGGCATGTAAAGGAAAGGTAAGGAAAGTAATGTCATGGCATGGAAAGGAAAAGAAAGTCATGGCATGTAATGGTAAGGCATGTCATGGAAAGTGAAGGAAAAACAAGGCAAGGCATGGCATGGAAAGTGAAAGAAAGGAAAGGCATGTAAAGGCAAGGAAAGGCATGGTATGGAAAGTGAAGGCAAGACAAGTCATGAAGAGGCAAGGCATGGTAAGAAAATGTATGGCATGGCATGGAAAGGCATGGCATGGCATGGAAAGGCATGGAATGGAATGACAAGGCATGTAATGGCAAGTGAAGGCATGACATGGAATGGTAAGGCAAGGAAAGGCAAGGCATGACAAGGAAAAGAAAAGGATGGCATGGCACGGAAAGGCATGGAATGACATGGAAAGGCAAGGCATGGCATGGAAAGGAAATGCAATGCATGGAAAGTAAAGGCATGGCATGGCATGGAAAGACAAGGCATGACATTGAATGGAAAGACCTGTCATGGCAACTGAAGGCAAATCAAGGCAAGGCATGGCGTGGAAAGTGAAGGAAAAAAAAGTAAAGGCATGACATGGAAAGTGAAGGAAAGTACAGGAAATGCATGACATGACATGACATGGAAATTCATGTGATTAAATGAAAAGGAATGTCATGGAAAGTGAAGGAAAATAAGGGAAAGACATGGCATGACAAGTGAAGGTAATGCAAGGCATGAAAAGGCATGGCAAGAAAATGCATGGCATGGAAAGTGAAGGAAAGGAAATTCATGGCAAGGCATGGCAAGGCAAGACAAGGCATGACAAGGAAATACATGGTATGGGAAGTGAAGGAAATGAAAGGCTTGGCAAGATAATGCATTGCGTGGCATGGCATGGAAATGCATGGCATGCTATGGAAAGGCATGGAATGGAATGGAAAGGAATGTCATGGAAAGTGAAGGTAAAGCAAGGCAAGGAATGGCATGATAAGTGAAGGAAAGGCAAGGCATGGTAAGGCAGTGCATGGCATGGAAAGGAAAGACATGGCATGGAAAGAAAATCCAAGGCAAGGCATGGAAAGGAAAGGCATGACATGGAAAGGAAATTCAAGGCATGTGATGGCAAGTGAAGGCAAAGAAAGGCAAGGCATGGCATGGAAAGTGAAGTCAAGACAAGGCATGGAAAGGCATGGAAAGGCATGGAAATGTAAGGCATGACATGGAATGGCAAGGCATGGCATAGAATGGAAAGGAAAGGCATGGCGTGACATGGTAAGTAAAGGAATGGAATGGAATGGAAATGCATGGAAAGGAAAGGAAAGGCATGGAATGGAATGGAAAGGCATGTCATGGCATGGAGTGAAGGCAAGGCATGGCATGGAAAGGAAAGGAAAGGCAAGGCACTACATGCCAAGGTATGACATGGCATGGCATGGAAAGGTATGTAAAGGTATGGCATGGCATGGCATGGAATGGAAAGGAAATTCATGGCATGGCATGGCATGGCATGGAAATGCATGGTGATGGGTATTGTATATGTACTAATTCCATTGATTAAATTGTCAACCTATGGTAAGTAAACTTAGAGTTTTGGAATTGTATGAGCCAATGAAGGAAAGCTAATGGAAGTATTTTCTAACTAAGGATATGGTCTACCCTAGGGATCAACACTCTATTCAATTTACAATTCTACTTTCTAAAGAGATGACTTTTCAAATCTAGTTAATTATCAAATTCTATGTAAAGAAACCTTCAATTAATGAGATTTAATAAATTATAGAATTATGAACTATTTACCCTAAGTAACCTTAAACAATGAGCTATGGACTATTTCTAAATAAGAAAATAAAAAACAATCTATTTCAAATCTAGTTAATATGTTCAAACTCTTTTTAAATAAACAATAAGTAATCTATTTCTGAGTTATTTGATCTATCTATCTCTAAGCAAGTAAGTAATCAAGTAAACAACTAATCTATCAGAACTATCTTGACAAGTGGACTCAATTCTTAAAAAGAACTCATAACTATTTCTATTTTGCAAAGAATAAACATTAATCTACTTAACCCAAAGCAAAAGTGTTATGACTGTGTTCAAATTCTAATTTATCAAAACTATTTCTATCTTGCAGTAAAAGAAGGAAAGTATTCAAAGGTGATGATTGTGTCTTCAATGTCGAATAACATCACGATGGCATCTGACTATTAGTGACAGTTCAAGTGGAATTAATTCAATGCCAACATCTACAGAGAAATAGTAAGTATGGATAAGGAAATCTATAGAGAGTTTTTCCATCATAGAAGCAACACTAAGTATTCTTGGAATCCATGTGATCTCTTAACATTGTGCATCAATCATCAACTGCTAAAAATTACTCTATTCAAAATCACTAACTCAAGCAAAGCTATAAACTCATAAACTCATAATTAAAAATCTTAATTCAAATTCACTATGTGCAAACCTTTAACTCTTGACTAATGCCAACTAGAAATTACAACTCAAATTCAAAACTAAGATTTCATAATCTAAAATGAACTAATCTATCATTAAAAATCAAACTTCAAAATCAACCAAAAAGTTATTAAAATTCATAATCCAAAATCTATTTCTATCCTATCATGCTAAAGAAATATTAACGAATGAAACAATCCTACAAAGAGTAATTGGAGTTACAATTGAACTTATCTGAATTAGTACTCTATCAAAATTAAGACAACTAATCTATCAAAGCTACAAATAAACCAATCTAAATTAATGCTCTATCAAAATTATAAAAACTAAAGTAATTAATCTATCAAGACTTCAATGAACCTATCTAAATTAGTATCCTACAAGGTAACTTATAGACAAGAAGAAAAATACATAACAATACAATTGTTAAGAACCAAATATCAATATAGGATAGAAAAACCTCAAAATAAGTACTCAATGCCTTGAAAAAGAGAGAAATTAAGATAATAAGCCTCTTTGAGGGAGCAACCTCCTTATGCCCATATAAATGTACAATTACTAGATGATTCAAAATGAAAATGTCTACTTGGTATATATAGGAGTCTAGGAGGTATAATTACAACTAATGGCCTAAAGCCGACATAAATAAAATAACATTACTAATATAATATGCCCCAATTAAGGGGTAATGAGCCACTATTTAGGGCTTAACATGCCCCTCCGCTTGAGACAAGTGTTGTCCGCAACGCTTGAGTAACTCTGGATGCTTTTGTATAAAAGACTCATCTTCCCAAGTGGAATCTTCAACTGGTGGTTTCCTCCATTTAATGAGATACTCTGAAATGGATCTATTCCTCAACTGGTGAATTCTTGTGTCACTGATGTCTTCAGGCTCCAATATGATTTTTCCTTCCTCATCAAGTTCTAGCAATATAGTTTGAACTTGGATCTTGTCACCTATAACCTTTTTCAAGCATGAAACATGGAAAACTGGGTGTACTCATGAAGATGCAGACAAATCCAATTTGTATGCCATAGTACCAATCTTTTGCAACACCTTAGAAGGTCCATAGTACTTTGGTGATAATTTATTATCCTTCTTGGCTTGCTTGAGGGACATCTGTTTG
>JASDQU010104537.1:37581-53903 GCA_032191745.1 Picea mariana
ATACTAACACAAATTTTCGAAAGAAGGGCTTGAAAATGGAATTCATCAACCCTTGAAATGTGGAAGGTGCATTTGTAAGGCCAAAAGGCATGACCAAAAATTCATAATGGCCTTCATGAGTTCGGAATGTTATTTTTGGGATATCTTCTTCCTTCATTCTAATCTGAAGATACCCTGAACAGAGATCCAATTTTGTGAAATAGATTGTTCCATATAGTTCATCTAACAATTCATCAATGACGGGAATAGGAAACTTATCTTTAATAGTGATCTTGTTGAGCTCTCAATAATCTGGACACATATGCCATGAGCTATCTTTCTTGAATACCATTACCAATGGTGCAGAGTAAGAACTTTGGCTAGGTCTAATAATGCCAGCCTCTAACATTTCTTCAACCATGTGCTCAATTTCAACTCTTCAAATGAAATTGCTTCTATGTTTTCATCTTGAGATGGTTCTTTTTCTTGTTCTTCTTCCTCNTCCCAGGAATTAGGTGAATATCATGATCATGATTTCGAGTGGGTGGAAGACCTTTGGGAATATCTTCAAATACTTTGGAATTCTTATCAATGATCCCTTGGAGATCTAGAGGAATAGATGTCTTAGATGTTTGAACATCTAGTGAGCATAGTGTGCAATAACACCTTGATGCCCCTTTTTCAATAATTTTTTCATGCCATTAGAGCTTATCACCTTACCAGGTTTCCCTTTGATACCTCTTAACTCAATTTCTTTTCCTTCCAATGAAAATTTCATGAAAAGTTCTTCAAAATTAAAAGCCACTATTCCTAATGATTGTAACCATTGGATTCCTAGTACAACATCAGCACCACCCATGGGTATAGCAATAATTGGACTATTCATTACATATTCCCCCATAGTAAGATTGATCTTATTGCATTTTCCTGAGCAATTGATAGTTCCTCCATCTGCAATCATTACTTCAAACTCTGGTGCTGGATATACGAAGCAATTGAGATCTTTGGCTAATTTATAGTGAATGAAATTATGAGTAATGCCAAAATCAATTAGGACTATTACGTTTTTATAATGGCAACGCTACGTTATTTTCGCTTTTAAATTGACAAATGACAATTCCTGTAGCTGCCATCGCCCCATTTTTGTAATTATCACTACTCTAGGGTGATTATTGGGCTGTAAAAAGATGTTTGTTTATTTTTCGTTTTATCTTGATCTTGAAATTTCATGCTTGATTTATGACTGTAAGCATGAATCAAGCAGGTTGGAACTTAATTTTTCATTTTTCTATCTAAGGTTTGGTTTCAAGGGGTCAATGGGATTACATATTTCCCATTTTAATAAGCTTATCATATACCAATGAAAAACCTATGATGAGTTTCTATTTGATTATATGATTATCCTTTTTATCCCTTGTAAACATATCAAAATTTGTTTAGCATTTAGTTTATGAAAACATATCTATATCCTAGCCTCCACAAACCAAGTGCACTCATTTCATGTCATGGGGATTAAACACATTGGGATCGTATCCTGTACATTGTGTGGGTTGGAAAAAGGAGTTGATAGGCCACTCATTTCAAGTTAAGAGTCTGAGAAGTGGGATGTACTCAAAGCATTCATGAACAGGAGTGATTAAACCCCATAACCCATACCTCCATATGTTTGTTTTGATCGCACAACCTCTCTTCTTATTTCCTTTTCATGGGATCCATTCAGACTTACCCCTCTTGCCTCTGTCATCTAAAACCACAGTGAACTCGGGTCGCCCTCTGTTTCCATCTATCCAAACCCGTATGGCCCCTGTCATCCGAATTGAGCCAAATGGCTCCCAAACTTTGCTGCTGTATGATGATGCAAGTGAGGATCTGAAGAGTCTAGGTTGGGATGTGTTTATCAAGAAATTCTAGGGTTATAACTCACACGTAGCCAAATATTTCTCCCTCACATTCGATGGATGCAGAGACAAGGTGGGTGAAATCTAGTTAGAGATCACCAAAGAATTTTTGAGTGAGGCAACAAGACTCCCCCTCACTAGCCAAAAATGGTTTAAAATTTCAAAGTTGGATGAGGTACCATGGAGTTTGTTCGTCACCTCTAGGATTATTCGCTGCTGTGACAAAGGTATGTCGATATCTCTGTTGAAGATTAGATGGAATGGGTTATTGGTAGTGTTAAGGCAATTTGTTACTTGTGAAGGCCGTTATGGTCTCGTCTTCCAGTACCACATAAGACTGCTCATGCATTTTATCAGTTTCCAATTAAACATGCCTTTTTACTTATTAAGAAGTTTGTATAAAATGTCTAAGAGATATAAAAGGAAGAACTTGGATTCCAACTTATTTCACCATGGGTTGATTAAGCTACTGTTAGTCCATCATCTAAAAGTACTTGGGGATGATTGGAATTCTTTCATAACTCGTAATGGATTTGTTACAGTGAACCCTGTAGAGATTACTGTGGTAGCTAAACTTGTGCTAGAGAAGCCTCTTAGGCTCTCAAGTGTCAGGCCAGATTCTTATATGAAAACTCTCATCAAAGGGCATCACCCATTCAGTTTGTATGTGAGCAACAAGATGTTAGTTCTAGGGTTATTGAAACTCCCAAGCATGAACAAACTATTTTTCCTAATCCCATTGCAAAAACCATAAATAAACATTCAAACAAACAGGCAAAGAAAAGTCAAGCCATGCTAGGGTTTCATAACAAAAGGGTTGGGCATTTAATTTCGAGGAGCCTACACAATTGATCAAAATCTCATGTGATTTCGATCGAATTGATCGAGATCCATGAGAACTTTGATTCTAAGTTTGAAAAATTCCTGGCAGAGGAAGATTTGGATTATGCTCAACCAAATCTCAATCAAGATTTCGATTACGTGAATAACCTCCCACCATGCTTGAAAGATAACAAGGATTTTACAGGGATTAAGCTCAGCCAAAGGATGACGGTGGATAGTGGTTGTGTTCTAACACACACTCATGTGCTTCCTCAACCGATTGCCCCTGCTGTACATTGTGAAGTGTGTTTACATTGGATAGGTCATTATTAAACAAACATCCCCATCCTTCAAGCAAATATCAAGTCTCTTACGGCTCAAAACGAGTCATTAACAAATGAAAACCATGAGCTTAAGATAAATGCACAAAGACAAGGAAAACATTTGAAAAGGACTGGCAATATCATAATAAAAAACACTGATAGTGTCAAGGTCGTGATCAACTTTGAGATTTTGTGATTCGAATTTGGTTATTAGTTGAATGGTGGTTTTTATATTATTTTTTCTTTTATTGTTATATTTCTAATTAATCTATATCGATTTAGATTTCTATTGTAAATAATAAGATTGGCTACAGAATCGAGAGATTCTGTAGCCAAGTCAATTCTCATATAAAATTTGGAAAATATTAGTTAAATAAATATCTAATTTGCTCATTTCATTTTTCTTTCAGGATAGCATGTATCTTGTGGTGATCTCATAAGATGGATGCATGCTGGACTTAGTTAATTAGCCATCTCTTTTGGCTTATTTTGTAAATCGAAAAATAAAACTTTCATAATTTTGAAGATATGGTGTGATATTGAGTGGTTTTAAAACCCTCTATCTTTGTAAATTTTAGATCCTTTTGAGATCTGATCTTATCTTAGAAGATAGGATGTTTTGACTTACATGAACTCTTTAAATACTCCATATTTTGTAATGAATATTATCTTGGCGAAGAGCAAGAGATGGACGATTGATTCCAACACTAATGAAACAACATTTATGCATTTTGGCTTTAGCCTTTTGTTTATAATGTTGTCATTTATGTTTTTTTAAATCTTGCTACATGTATAGGTCTGATATATTTAGATTAAATGATCTGTGATGTGTAGGATGTTATATCATAAATACCATCTATAATTTTCTTCTAAAAATATAAATGCTGTGATCATATCTTCAGTTAAAACGATAGGGTTTATCTTTGAATTTTATTTGAATAATGAAATGCATAGGTTACTTTCAGATTTATCTTATAGTAATCATGTATAATTATGAGATCATAGGTTTATGTTTGTGTCTCCTCTTCAGTCATTAAAACCTAAACTACCAGCACATGTTCTTAAATTATTTAGAACAGTCATAAAGTTCATTGCAAGTTTCCCTCTTGGACGTGGTAGCATGATGTTCTTTACTCATACCGATGCTTGGATACACTTCATTAACGCACTGACAGGTTAGCCTTTTTTTAATTTCTTATTTCTTTCATCTACTTATTAATAAAATCAAAATGTATGGTTCATCTTTCATCTACCCATACATCTACGTTTTATAGTATATTCAATACAAAGTTTTTTTTGTTATATTTTTTTAAAGGAAAACAAAAAAAAAGTTCTAAATGTGCTTTCTTTATCTACTTCTCAATAGAAGTAACTTTCATATTTGATTTTGTAAGTTTCGATTAAAAATTACAAACTGTAAATGATGTATATAAGTGATATTAGTGTATCATTCGCTTAAAAGTATCTACCATAATCATACTATTGCATATGTACAAATATAATACATAGTATCTAGTAATTAGTTAGTGACTTCTTCCTCTTGTTTATTTTATTTTAGGACTTTAGATTGGCTAATGGAGACATTAAACCCATCATAACGAGTTACACCAAACGACTTGGGTTATTTAGACAACCCCGGACCAGACTCATTATCCTAGTTGACAAATGGTCAATTTTGCCCGTCAACAAATGGCGCTAGAAGGAGGGCCTGAATACAATTGATGGCACGTGGAAGTCGCAAGAATCCTCCCCCCCACACTCGCTCCCCTATAGTAACATAAATTCATTTTGACAACAACGTTACTTCCGAAACAAAAACTACCTCAAAAAAAATCCCCAGATTTCCGTTGATCCAGTAACACCAAACCCTCAAGGGTCCAACATACAAGAAATTGTTCATCAGTCACTCTTAAGGACACACAGTGATTTTGACTATATTAGAAAAACTGGTAGGCCACTGAATGAACCCTTATATTTCATTGATATCAGAGAACAACTGGAAGGAACTTGTCTATTTTTAAACCCTCCAAGAGATGATACTATCAATCCTACCGATATACCCACTCTTGGAGCTGGGGGATCTGGTATTCCACCTTCCCCACATCACTCATCTCCACCCTCTTCAGGAGGTGAGTCATCTGACAAAGGCAGTTCATCATCTGAACCATCTCAACCTTTGATACTGTTGGCACAGGGGCAGACCCAGGGTTCATCTCCAAGAGCGCACCAAAAAGCCCTAGCTACTGGCCCTTTCGGTAACACCTCCAAAGTAGATGCAGTCTCACCGAAGCAACTATGAGGGGGTTGTAGGATAGAGATGTCTACAACCAGGGGAATATCAAGTGTTCTTATTACAACAACAACATAGCATGCATCTATCATTCAACTAGCTAGATCTATCCTTCACATCTATAGATCTGATCTAATATAATAATGCAGATAACAATATAACAACATCAGAGCTCAACGCATCAATCACACACACAAAAACAGATGTACGTGGTTCACCCTCTCTCTAGGGATACATCCATAGAACTGTGCTTATGATATATTAAGATAAATCTTACAGTTCTTATCTGTGCTCTTGGCCAGTAGATCCTCTCTCTCTGTCTCTCTTTCTCTCTCCCTTCCTATGCACCCAACTGTACGACTTGATCTTCACACCCAGCTGAAGATCTTACAATACCAGAAGGCTCTCTCTCTCAACACTTCTCTAACCCATAATACAATATTCTCGCAATGAGCAATAATCGATAACAAGGCTCAACCACAGTACTGACTCAACCTAGGTCTTCTGGACCTCTATTTATACATTACAATCCCTCACCGACAACCTCAAGTCAAAATCTAGGTGTCAAAACCCTAATTACCAAAACCCTAGGTGTCTACAACCCTAGGTCAACTTGACCCATTCTTTCCAGGCTTCACCAACCTACCTTTCCTTCTTTATCTCACGGTGCTCCAAGGAATCTAATGTTGGATTTTTCCACTTATTGAGTCATCCTTGATCCATCTTCCTTGTTGATATGTCATCTTCAATCTCCTCATCTAATAGATTGCTTTTTCGCACTTCGCTCCATATTTTCTGTTCTTTTGCTCACTTCGACTCAGTGATAGTCACTGTGTCTCCCGCGAAGCTCTCTTTTTAACTTTTCTTCCTCTTTCTTCACTTCCTTCCATAACCAAGGGCCAACAGACCCCCAACACTCACCTGTGAGTCATCCCAAGGCACTTAAGAGCTGATCCTCTTGTTTCATTTTGACTTTCGATTGCGTAGTGCAACCCTTGTTTTCTATTTTATGCCTCCTTTCCATCCTTGTGCAATGTATCTTTTATGTGTTTGGTACCCAGTTTCAACTACACCTGGTACCTGGACCCTTGTCTTCTTGATTCTACTAAGAGCTACGAGGCAGTTGGTTGTCATCGTATAACTTCAGCCGACTCCCATTCACCAAGCTTTCCTTCCAGTCTCCTTTCAATTTCTTCAGCTGCACAACTCCTCCTTCTGTAACATAGGCAATCTCATATGGTCTGAGCCAACGCATTCTGTCGAGCTCAATCTTCACTTTTTTCTTATATTTAGGGTTCAATCTATAGGGTCTTTGCTTGAATGGCTTCACATCTTGTTTCAAAGGCATTCTCATTTCTCCCATAGGTTCTTTGATTCCCTTCATATCAGTAAACTTGGTCGAGAACAAGTCTTGATACTCGTGCAATAATTCTGTGGTTTTGTCAGTGGTAGCAGTGTCCCAGTAATCTCCAACATTGGAAAGCTTTGGTGTCTCCTCTGTCCCAATATCAACTTTCTTTATCTTTTTCGGTTGTCCAATAAATATAAGTTCAACTCCTAGTCCTTCCACATCTCTCTGACCTTCTGTTTTTTCGATATTCACCTTCCTTGGATCATTGTCTTCATCGACATTAATGTTGTAGTAGGTCTACAGTTTCCGGAGGGGCGCAATCCATTCATCCTCTTCTTTCTCCAAATGGAGGCCAGATGCCTCCTTAAATACTTTATATCTCACCATCTGTAGTGCTTGATCTACAAAAGGAAATTCAATGTCAAACAAAAAGGTGGTTATAAAATTCTGGATCATACCTTCCCATTTTGAAGTGACAAGGTGCAGCTCTGCTTAAAGGTACCAGTTAATCAGGGTGGTATCTAGCGTATTGATGAATCTGCGTACCCATTGTTCTCTAGGAATGTCACTCCAGGCCTCTTCGTAGCTTTGTACATAGTCCTTTGGGTAGCTTCGACCTATGTACCGTGCTTTGCAGCTTCCTACTTATGCTGAAAACCATGCTGTCATCAAAGTTTGGCATTGTGTCCAATTTGTAATATTGATTTTATGTGTCCCCCACCATCTTGCTGGTGTGGATTTCATGGCCTCATCCATTTCCAATAGCCTATGTTGTGTTGGTACACTTGTCTCAAATTATGATAAGAATTTTTCCAAGGGGTTTAGCCCATCAAATGTGGGTAGATTACTCATTATTGTGCCAATCCAATGAACTTCTCTAGTTAGCCTATCACATCTTATTGTATATACTTTGTACATCTGGTTCTACGAGTTCTCCAGTGCTTCTTCTGGGTCAGATGAACATGTGTTGTCACTTTGCCAACCCAGATTCCCATCAGCTGTAGGGTTGATATAATCCTGCTGTTTGGCTATTTATTTGTAGATGTTTTCCAGTTCAAATGTGTGGTATTCTTCTCTGATAGGTTCTATGTATCATGGACCCTCATCTGGATCTAAAGGTTCAACGAACCTAAGGCCAACTTTCTCAAATATCATGCGTCTTTTCTTTAGATCAACAATAGTGGAATTGTTGAAGGCCCAATCAATTCCTAAGAATGTAGGGTAAGGGGTTCTATCATCAACAATTTTAGTTACTTCAAAATCTGCAAAGGTTCTTACTCCATCGATGTCCACTGGGACATGCTCTAATCATCCAAATGGGTTGACAACTTGCTAATTAGCCATGCGAAGCCTGATAGGGGAATATATTAGCTTGGGTTTTCCCATTAGTGCCCAAGTCTTCTTCATCATGACATTGACCTCTGACCCTAAGTCAAGGACCACATAGTCTATCTCATACTCTCGTATCTGAGCATTCAAGTGTAATTATTTATTTTTCCTTCTCCTTTTTCCAATTTGGCGCACTGCTCTATTCAGTAAGGCGTCTATTTTTCCTAGTTCATACTTATTGGTTAAATCTTGTAATTCTTGTATAGCGCTTTTATCTTGTAATAATTCCATGAGTTTTCTTACCTCTTTCACTTCTGCTGGCGATGCATATGGATCAAATGCCTGAGGCATGCCATACTCTTTGATTTCTGGTTGTCTCTTTGATGAAGATCCTTGATCTCCTTTGAAATCTTTTATTTCCTCCTCGAATATCTATCTTTCTTTCTTAGCATCGAATGTTGGGGTATTTTCTGTAGCTCTCCTGACTTCGTGGTCGTTTTCAGTCTTTTCTTGGGTTGCTCTATCTTGTCCTATAGCAGCGCCTCCTCGAGTGATAACAATGACTCTAGGGTTTTCTCCACGAGGTTCAACATATATCAGTTGTACTTGTGGGTTCTGTTGGGGTCCTTGTCTTTCTTGAATTTTATCTAGAAACATAGGGCATTCATCTATGATATGCTCGAAGGAGTTACAGTAACTACATGTTGTGCAGGGATTATGAAAATCGCTTGCTAAATGTCCTGGATGCGCACAGTTGTAATGGATTATTTGTCCTCAGCCTCAGCCCATACCTCCTCCTCATCCTCATCCTCTGTAGCCACTGCGAGGAGTGAAATTTCCTCTCCTTGGAAAGTTGTATTGCGGAGTGTTTCCCTCTTGTTGTACTTCATCTTGAATCTTGTATATGTCTCTTGACCTTTCATGCATGAGATCATAAGCTCTACAATCCCGATCATCATGCCCCATGGATTTACAGAATGTACAATACAAGTTTGTGGGTGTCTAGACATACTTCTTCATTTAGTAGTGCTCACCTGGGTGATGCCTATTTATGCATACATCACACTAGGGTAGGTTAACTTGCTTTAAGGCGCTCGGTGCCCTTGATGCCAAGTACTTATGAAATAAGGGATAGTGTTCCTTATCATGGCCTTTAGATCTGCATCTTACACACCATATATCTTCCCTTTTGTATTTTCCCTTATCTTTCTTCATATCCTTGACCTGTAAAGACAAATTAGTTAGCTGGCTCATGATTTGGCTAATGCCTGAGCTAGATTCTCCCATCGGTGTTGATTCAAGCTTCATGGAGATCTCCAAATCTTATGCCCGAGATATAATCTTCTACTGCATCAGATGGATTCTTATGTGTGGTAACAACACAACGATGAACCATTCTTTGTTTTGTTTGTCGGGGATTTGGAAAGTTAATCGGCCTGTTAGGGTCTTGAATCTTTGGTCGAACTCCCAAATAGGTTTTGCTACCTTTTGTTTAAACTCTTTTAGTTCTGTAATACATTGTGACTCCGACTTAGGTTTCTTAAACTCTGCAATCAGTGCATTCTTGATCTCATTCAGGGGCTTAGGCTGTGACAGTCCTTGGACAAGTTTCATGTACCAGCTTAGTGCACAGTCCCTTAGCGTAGTGCTGAACTGGGTTCTCTTGATGGCTTCATCGGTGATACTTTTAATATTCCATACGACCTCACACAGAAACCAATGTTGATCTGGATCTTCAGATCCATCTCCTCTAAAGATATGGAGTTTCATTTCATCTACCATGAAGCTGACTAGGGTTCTTTTCTGAGTGGATGTTGAGCTACTAGTAATAGTACTCTGAAGACTCTAGTGGCTCTGACTATTCTGATTGCTAAGTATTGTTGGGACAACAGGAGGATTAACGTTACTTACTCCAGTAGTTCGCACAGTTCCTGAGGCTTCTAGCTCACTTTGGCGTAGTTCTTAAGCTTCCCCTTCTTCTGTTTTGGTGGGCTCTAGATGCTCTTCATCGGTTAGATCTACCTCTTCTCCACTATAGAAACCTTCTTCTCCGTAGTTTTTCTTAAACAAGTTCTCAAGGTGAACTCCTCATAATACTTTCCCACTGCGCGTATGTCCTGCTTCTATTTCGCTGTCACTGTCTGAGATCTTGAACATTATCCTTTTCAGGTCCGATCAATCTATTGTATCTTCAAGATGTGGTTTTCGTGCAAGACAATCTTGATTCTTAGCTTCAGGAAGTGGAAAAATTTTCCTCTGGGTCCTTTGAAAAAGTATCTCTCAGCTTGGCTATAGGATTTTGTTCTATCAATTGAAAACTTGGTGATATACCCTCTGATGGTACTATCAACCAATGATCTACTTCTCTAGATACAATGTTGCCGACTCTCTTAACCTTCTGGATCATTGATGGTGTCCAAACCACAGGAGGTCTAGATCTGATTTCAAACTGTGTGTCAGCTAACCTAGCCAACCACTTGTGTAGCTCCTGATGGATTCCTCCAAATAAGATCTCGTCAATGTCGGTGAAGATGTATCTTTGTAGCCAATATTTAGTGCTTATTTTAGGTTTCTCATTCTGGGCTTCAACGAAGTCCTTCTCTTGATCCTCTATCCACTTATGAATCTCTATCTTCGGCGGGAACCACCTTGACATTCCATTAAAAATATTTCTTTCCCAGCAATGGAACCATTTGTTGGCACAGGGGCAGACCCATGGTTCATCTCTAAGAGTGCACCAATAAGCCCTATATACTGGCCCTTTTGGCAGCACCTGCGAAGCATATGCAGTCTCACCCAAAGAAACTATGAGGGGGTTGCAGGACAAAGATGTCTACAACCAAGGGAATATCAAGTGTTCTTATTACAACAACAGCATAACATGCATCTATCATTCAACTAGTTAGATATTTCCTTCATAGCTATAGATCTGATCTAATACAATAATGCAGATACCAATATAACAACATTAGATCTCAATGCATCAATCACACACACAACAACAGATGTACATGGTTCACCCTCTCTCTAGGGATATGTCCACAGAACTGTGCTAATGATATATTAAGATAAAGCTTATAGTTCTGATCTGTGCTCTTGGCCAACAGATCCTCTCTCTTCATCCCTCTTTCTCTCTCCCTTTCTATGCACCCAGCCGTAGGACTTGATCTTCGCACCCAGCTGAAGATCTTACAATACCAAAAGGCTCTCTCTCTCAACACTTCTCTCACCCATAATACAATATTCTCCCAATGAACAATAATCGATAACAAGGCTCAACCAAAGTACTGACCCAACCTAGGTCTTCTCGACCTCTATTTAAACATTACAATCCCTCACTGATAGCCTCAGGTCAAAACCTAGGTGTCAAAACCCTAATTACCAAAACCCTAGGTGTCTAAAACCCTAGGTCAACTTAACCCATTCTTTCCGGGCTTTGCCAGCTTGTCTTTCCTTCCTCATCTCGTGGTGCTCCAAGGCATATAATGATGGATTTTTCCACATCCTGAGTCATCCTCAATCCATCTTCCTTGTTGATCTGTCATCCTCGATCTCCTCATCCAACGAATTGATTTTCCACACTTCGCTCCATATTTTCTGTTCTTTTACTCACTTCGACCCAGTGACAGTCATTGTGTCTCCCACGAAGCTTTATTTTTACCTTTTCTTCCTCATTCTTCGCTTCCTTTCATAAAAAAATGCCAACAGACACCACCTACACACATGGAAAACCAAAACAATCCCATCAAACCATGGCTCGATCAAGATGTTGTTGCTATACCTAGACCCCAACATCCTTTACCAAAACATCCAGAGAAATGGTTGCCTAAGTTCGATCCAGATTCTAAACAAATCACTGAGGATCACATAAAGAAATTTATGCTAGCCATTAGGCTCCACAGTGTAGAACATGAAGATGTAGTATGTATACTTTTTCCTTACACGTTTGAGAGAAATGCCTCTACATGGTATTTCACCCAACAACCACACACCATTACATCTTGGGACAGATTCGAAACTTGTTTTCTAGAGAAATTCATAGATGAGAAAACTCTTGAAGTCTTAGTCATGGAACTTTTCAGTTTAAAGATGAACCCTAAGGAGAAAGTAAAAAATTTTAACCAAAGGTTCCTCACTTTAAAAAATTGAATCCCCACTGATTCAATGCCTGCAGAAAGCCTTATTGTGGCATATTACACTAAATCTCTACACAATAATATAGCAATTTGGGTTTAAAGGTCTAAGAATTCTACATTACTGGAAGCTTTCGAGGAGGCAAGACAAATCGAAAAAGATATTTTGAGTTTAAAAGATAACCTTAGTAATGAGGCAGAAACAATCCCATCTGCTAAGAAGAAAATAGAAATTCTTACTAGACCTCCCCAAGCCAAAACCCAGTCAGAAGCTGGAGACTTAGAAAGTTTGCAAAAGGTTGTCCAAAAATTATTGAATCAAGTTATAGACTTGAAGCGATCGGCCGAAGAAGCATCCTCAAGAAAATTAAGTTTTAAACCTCCTTTCAGAAAGCCTTTTCCCCCAAATTGGCTGAATCCAAACCTTGAGGGTATAAATTTTGAAAGCTTACAATACACTTTGCAAACTATCCTTGAAGCACATGATAACTTGGTCCCTCCTGAAAATTTAGAAGACATAGTCCAAGAAGAAGTACTTGAAGAAGAGGAGTCACCTTCCAATATCTTCGAGAATTTCTCCGACTGTATATTTCAAGCAAACTTTGAGACCATCTACCCCTACAACACTAGAATACACAGGGTAAACTCTCTTCCGAAGCAAGTACCAATGTGTCCCCAAAACAATTCAAAGAAGATGAAATAAAACAAAATTTAGCAGCCCTAGTTTTAGAGTATGATCTGATCGAAGACTTAAAGAAACTCACGGCTAATATTTATGTGTATGAACTTTTGAAATTCCCTCTTCTTCTAAAAAAAATGCTTCATAACATCGAAGTAAATAGTAAAAACAACAATCTGAACAACAAGAAAACTACAGAGATCGGTCCTAAAACAACTCAAAAGACACCTTCTAAAACAACACCTGAACCACTAGATAGAAGGGATCTCATCGAAAAACTGTATCAAATGTAGATAAAGTAATTTAAGGGACAATGACTAAAAGTTAGCAGAATTCTGCTGTTAATACTTGCAAAAATGTCCTACCTTTCTTGTTGACTTTTGAAATTTTCAATAGAAATGTACATAATTTCATGGTAGATTCCAACGCATTATCGAACGTGATGCCCTTGTTTGTTTTCCAAAAAATTAATGCAGAAGTTCAACCTTCCACTCTTAAAATTATTCAGCTCAATCGGACGAATGTGAAGGTAATGGGTGAGCTAAAAAATGTGCTCATTAGGCTATCCTATAATCCTAAGGTTCATTAGATTATTGATATCATTGTTGTTGATATTCTTGAAGTCTACGGTTTATTTTTGAGTAGGGATTGGTCCGAAAAACTACATGGTTACTTTGGAACAGATTGGTCGCATTTATGGCTCCCAGAAAACAGACAGCCAAACAAAATTAGGATTAACCATCAGCGTTACCTCAAACACACCGTGACAGATTTGAATGATGCAAATGAACCATTTACTACATCTACTAATTCGCTTGAAATGTAGGGGATGGACACCTTCTTTGGTAATTTCATGGCTAAAACTTCCCCCATCATCGTTCCGGAGCAACAATCAAAACTTGTGACTTGTACTCGGTCGTCAGCTTTTCCAAATGTACCAAACACTGTCAAAAAAGCTCACATATGGTCGCTTTACTTCGATGGATCCAAATCCAAAGAAGGAGATGGTGCATGATGTGTACTCATTGACCCCGCAGGTAATCAAACTCTCATTTCTTGTCGATTGGAGTTCGAGTTCACTAACAACACCGTCGAGTACGAGGCACTTTTACAAGGACTCAGGAAAGATGTAGATATGAACATAAGGAATTTAAAGGTTTTCGGTGACTCATAAATTGTGGTCAGACAGGTAATAAATTCCATACATTGCCTATCACCGCATCTGAAAAGTTACCAAACTGAGGTATGGAATCTAATGAATAATTTTTCAGCATTTAACTAAATTCCATTCCTAGATTAAATAATTCAGAAGAAGATTTGTTAGCTAATGTCGCTTCTAAACTTTAGCCCACAAAAGGTTTTTCTCTGAATGCATTTTCAATTGAATTAATGTTCAGGCCATCAATCCTAGACAACATTACCAACTAGAAAGTTTTCGATGATGACCAGCAAATCATCAAATTTTTGCACATGGAAGACATGTTCCAAGGTTCAATTATTGATGAAGGCACTCACGATGAAAACCTCTGAAACTTCACGGTAATATCAGATCATAGATCTCTTGAATCGACATCCGATCTAGTAAACTCTATTCCTAGAGCTGTTGTTAGACTAGAGAAATTTTACAACCTGCATGATAAATTTAGAGGTTCAGTAAATTGTAAAACAAATAGTTCTTCTTTGATGTATGAAACAGACAACTTAGGGACTAAGAAAAATCTGCAAAACATTAATTTGGGAACGGGATGTTTCGAGCAAGAACGGTCTTCCTTCATAAAATTGTTTAAAGAATTTAAAGAGATTTTTGCTTGGACATATGATGATTTGAAAACTTTTGATCCTAATATTATACAACATGTCATACCCATGAAACCCCAGATTCAACCTTTTCAGCAGAAACTGAGAAAAATGCACCCTAAGTTGGAGCCCATTGTCAAGAAGGAATTAAATAAATTACTGAATGCTAAGATAATCTTTTCAGTGAGACACACACAATGGGTGTCTAATCTAGTTCCCGTAAGGAAGAAAAGTGGCAAAATTTGACTCTGTGTTGATTTTCGTAACCTAAAATAAGCTTCAGACAAATATAACTATCCCGTTCCCCCAATGCAACAAATACTTCAACAATTTTCCGGTTCCGAAAGACTGTCGTTATTAGATGATTTTTCGGGATACAACAAAGTCCTATTGTCTCCCTTGGATCAACTCAAAACCACTTTTTGTACCTCGTGGGGTACTTATGCCTAGAGAAAGATGCGTTTTGGGCTTATAAATGCCAGGGAAAATTTCCAAAGAGTAATGGAAATTTCTTTTCGTGGCCTCCTAAATCAGTCAGTAGTGGTCTATCTTGATGATGTGACCATTTTTTCTAAAAACAGGAAGGACCATTTGTCTCACCTTAGAGCTATTCTAGAATGATGCCACAAGTATGGAATATCTCTCAACCCTATGGAATCAATCTTTGCAGTTGAGCAAGGCAAATTGCTTGGGTTCATAGTATCCAAAGATGGAATGATTATCGATCCTGAAAGAACTCGAGATATTTCTAAACTCTCCTCTCCCTCTTCCAAAAAATCCATGCAATATTTTTTAGGCAAGATTAACTTTGTTAGAAGGTTTGTCCCAAGTTTCTAAGAAATGGTAAGGACTTTGTAGAATTTAATTAAAAAGGATGTTCAGTATCATTGGGGACCCCAAGAAGGTCAATCTTTTGAATCTATCAAAAAAGCGATAATTGAAGCAACCTCCTTGATGAGTCCCGATTTCTCACAAGAGTTCACTCTTTACACTTTCACCTCTGATCGATATTATGCTGCTGTACTAACTCAAAAGAACGCCGAAAGAAATGAAATCCATATTTCCTTCATGAGCTCATAATTCAAAGGAGCTGAGCTTAATTACCCAGTTGTTGTTGGGTAGGTGTTATATTCTTTGCATGTGTGTGTGTGTGGGCACATCAGATATGAAAATTGCATCTGACGATCCCTCTAGTAGTGGTTTCGGTGTCATGTTCTCCGAGCGATTTCCTACGGGGGTCCCAAGGGGGAGCAAGTATGCCCCCCCCTAGTTACGCGCAGCTTTCAGGGCAGTGCACCAATTTTTTTTTTTGGGTGGTTTTTGCTATTTTTAGCGGTTTTGTAAATTAATCCCGGATTAAGGGATTAGGGTTTTGGTATCTACAGAATACCTAAAAACATTGTATATATATTGTATAGTGAATGGTTAAATTCGATATAATGAATATAAGAAAGGTTTTCCCAGTTGAGGGTTTCTAGTATAAATCTCTGTGTACTATGTGAATGAGCCATTGATTAAATTCTGTTTTGCTTAACAATCTATATGCATTTCTTTACTTCATAGGTTTAAAACTTACATGAGGTATCAGAGCTCATTTTTGGCTTCAGAGGGATAACTTTGTTGTTGAGGGTTTTGTTCGGTCTTGATAGATCAAGTTTATATTGGGTCTGTGATAAACCTGGGTTTAGTGGGAGATTTTGCAGTGGAGATTCGAGTATTGA
>JASDQU010104537.1:56963-78588 GCA_032191745.1 Picea mariana
TTGAGATTTGTAAGAAGCAAGGCTGATCACTATGTATATTCCAAGAAGGTTGGTAATCACTTCATTTATGTAGTGTTTTATGTTGATGACATGTTGTTGGTAGGAAATAACATGGATGTTATCAAGGAGGTGAAATCACAGCTATCTTCCAAATTTGACATGAAGGATCTCGATGCTGCTAACTTCACTCTGGGAATGGAGATTAAAAGAGATCGTGCAAACTGGACACTCTGGTTGAATCAAAGAAAATATGTTGAGATGATATTGCAGAGGTTTAATATGCATGGAAGTAAACCAGTCAAGGTTCATATTCCTATAGGTGTAAAGTTATCAGCAGATCAGTGTCCCAAGACACAGGAAGAAGAAGAGGACATGTCCCATGTTCCATATGCCAGTGTAGTTGACAGTTTGATGTATGCAATGGTATGTACTAGATCGGACATTGCACATGTACTAGGAGTTTTGAGAAGGTATATGTCAAAACCAGGGAAGGAGCATTGGAAAATAGTAAAGAGGGTCTTCAGGTATTTGCGTGGCACTACCAATTATGGATTGTGCTACCAAGGAAGACCATGATTGGAAAGAGTGGTGGACGTACATGGATTTGTTGATGCAGATTGGGTTGGAGATCTGGATCATAGAAGATAAACAAGTGGGTATGTGTCTAACCTATTTGGAGGATGAGGAAAAGATAGGTTGTAGTGGCACTCTCAACTACAGAAGTTGAATACATGCTAGCCACTCATGCAAGAAAGGAAGTAGTATGGTTACAAAGATTGTGTTTAGGTATTGGTTTGGTACAACAAGCAGTGAGATTAGATTGTGATAGTCAAAGTGCAATCTTCCTGGCATAGAACCCAACTTATCATTCAAATAAAAAACATATTGATGTTCAATATCACTTTGTGAGAGACATGGTTGAGGAAAAGAGGGTGTTGCTGGAAAAGGTTGACACTTTGAAGAATGTTGCAGTTTCATTGACAAAGTCTATGAGCACAGAAAATTTCTCTTGGTGTAGAGTAACAATGGGCATTGTTGCCCTGGATTGTTGACTATATAATCCCCTGGACCCCTGGATGCAAAGAAAACAACAAGTGGGAGAATCTTGGGTAGGTGTTATATTCTTTGCATGTGTGTGTGTGGGCACGTCAGATATGACAACTGGGTCTGCAATCCCTCTAGTAGTTCTCTTTGTGTCATGTGCACCGGGAACTTTCCTAGGGGGGTCCCAGGGGGGGGATGGAAGGGATGCCCCTCCCGGTTACGCCCAGCGCCCCAAATTTTTTTTTTGGGTGGTTTTTGCTATTTTTAGCAGATTTTGCTATTTTTAGCGGTTTTGTAAATTAATTATGGATTAAGGGATTAGGGTTTTGGTATGTACGAAATACCTAAAAAAATTGTATAGATATTGTATAGTGAATGGTGAAATTTGATATAATGAATATAAGAAAGGTTTTCCCGGTTGAGGGTTTCCGATATAAGTCTCTGTGTACTATGTGAATGAGGCATTGATTAAATTTTGTTTTCCTTAAGAATCTATATGCATTGCTTTACTTCATAGGTTTAAAACTTACAACTGTGGATCAATAAGCTTATGCAGTTTTCAAAGCAGTGAAACATGCTGGTACAAAAGGAATTGGGTGAAAAACGAGAAAAATGGATGACATCATTACAAGAGTACGAACTCAAAATAAACCCCGTACAAATTGTCAAAGGTCAAGGCCTATGTAAATTAGTCATTTATTCAGTTAAAGAACAAGAAATACAAATCAATCCCTTAACTATAGATCAGTCAGACAACAAACAAATCAGTTGTATGCAAGTTGTTGCTAATTCTTGGTTTGATGATATTAAGTTTTATTTAACACACAGTTCTTCTCCTCCCCATCTCGATCCAAAAAAGAGAAGAGCATTAAGACTAAAATCTGCACCTTTCCATTTGATAAATGACATATTATTTTGAAAGAATTTTGATAGCGTTCTAGTGCGTTGTTTAGAAAGAGATGAAGTAGAGAGAGTATTATCTAAACTGCATGCAGGTGAAGCTGGTGGGAACTTTGGTGGAGACACCACTGCTCACAAGGTATTAAGAGCCAGGTACTATTGGCCCACGTTGTTCAAGGATGCCCATGCGTTATGTCGTAAGTGCATAATTTGCCAAAAGGATGCTGGACGAGTCAACAAGGTAGCATTCCCTTTGTAGCTTGTTTCTGTAGATTCACCTTTTCAGCAGTGAGGTCTTGACATCATAGGGACAATTAACCCCACTTCTTCACAACAACATAAATACATCATTACAACAATGAACTATTTTACCAGGTGGTCCGAGGATGCACCGCTAAATTGCTAAAACATAGACTAGCTAAAGAAACTTTATATTTGAAGCAGGTTTCCTGGTCTCACTTTATAATTATGAGCAGACACAACCAACTTTAAAATATTTTTACGTTGTCCCTACGTTTAGAGAAAGCAACTCAAGTATGCCTTCCTTTCCTCGAAGAATTAGTTTCATCAAAAAACTAATTTTAGATCATAATGAAGGTTATCAAATAAAAAAATAAAGGCTGGAAAATGATAAATACTAAAATTTTCAGCATCAACCTGCTCTTCTGAATATCTTTAAACTTATTGTAAATAATTTCCTGAGAGTTGTGGGAAGTGTTTGTAAAACCACCAAGACACTGAACAGGCCTACTGGTAGTGGGTAAATGCATGCATGGTGCCAAGACAACTTCGCCAGGGTACTGAATAGGCCCGCTGGTAGCGAAGCAATGTCGGGTTCAGGAAAATTTTCAGGTATGAATTTTGATTTTTAAGTGCCCTTCATTTTGAATGGAAATTTCTTAGACAGGGTAGAGGCGTTAGAGTGGGTTAATTGACATTACTGTCGAGGCTATGGATGCCTGCTGGCAGCAGAGGCCCTGTCAACAGTATCAGAGCTATTGACTTAAACGTCGTTGCTCTCATAATTAAAATTTGTCACTGGACTCCATTTGAATAGGAAGATATCTAAAGTTGTCTGTGTAATGATTGTTGGGGTGCTTGATGTCCTTCAGCTATTTTTGATTTATAATCATTCTAAGAATTCATAACATGAACTCGTTGGTGATGCAGAGATACCTGCTTCTCCCAGTAAGTTGCCATTGTTGGCAACCCTACAATATTTTTTCTTTTAAATTGACAAATGACAATTCTTGTAGCTTCCATCTCCCTATTTTTGTAATTATCACTATTCTAGGGTGATTATTGGGTTGTAAAAAGATGTTTTTTTATTTTTTGTTTTATCTTCGTCTTGAAATTTCATGCTTGATTCATGAATCTAAGCATAAATCAAGCAAGTTGGAACTTATTTCACATTTTTCTATCTAAGGTTTGGTTTCAAGGGGTTAATGGGCTTACATATTTCCCATTTTAATGAGATTATCATATACCAATGAAACAACTATGATGAGTTGCTATTTGATTATATGCTTATCCTTTTTATCCCTTGTAAACATATCAAAATTTGCTTAATATTTGGTTTATGAAAGCATATCTATATCCTAGTCTTCGCAAACCTAGTGTACTCATTTCATGTCATGTGGATTAAACACATTGGGATTGTATCCTATACATCGCATGGGTTGGAAAAAGGAGTTGACATGCCACTCATTTCAATTTAAGATTTTGAGAAATGGGATGTACTCAAAGCATTCATGACCAAGAGTGATTAAACCCCATAACCCAAACCTCCATATGTTTGTTTTGATCACACAGCCTTTCTTCTTATTTCCTTTTCATGGGATCCGTTCAGACCTACCCCTCCCACCTCTGTCATCTAAAACCACAGTGAACTCGATTCGCCCTCTATTTTCATCTGTCCAAACCCTTATGGCCCCTGTCGTCTGAATTGAGCCAAATGTATCCCAAACTTTGTTGTTGTATGACGATGTGAGTGAGGATCTGAACAGTCTAGGTTGGGATGTGTTTATCAAGAAATTCCAGGGTTATAACTCGTAGGTATCCAAATATTTATCCATCACATTCGATGGATGCAGAACCAAGGTGGGTGACATCCAGTTAGATAGCTGCGAAGAATTTCTGAGTGAGGCAACATGACTCGCCCTCACTGGCCAAAAATGTTTTAAAAATTCAAAGTTGGACGTGGTACCATGGAGTTTGTTCATCACCTCCAGGAGTATTCAATACTGTGACAAAGGTATGACAGTCTCTCTGTTGAAGATTAGATGGAATGGGTTATTGGTAGTGTTAAGTAAAATTTCTACTTGTGAAGGCTATTATTGTCTCGTCTTCCTCTACCACATATGACTGCTCATGCATTTTATCGGTTTCCAATTAAACATGCCTTTTTACTTATTAAGAAGTTTGTATAAAATGTCTAAGAGATATAAAAGGCAGAACTTGGATTCCATCTTATTTCACCATGGGTTGATTAAGCTACTGTTAGTCCATCATCTGAAAGTACTTGGTGACGATTGGGATTCTTTCATAACTCATAATGTCTTTGTTTCAGTGAACCCTCTAGAGATTCCTGTGGTAGATAAACCTATGCTAGAAAAGCCTCTCGGGCTCTCAAGTGTCGGGCTAAATTTCCTATATGAAAACCATCGTCAAAGGGCATCGCTTGATCAGTCTGTATGTGAGAAACATGATGTTAGTTCTAGGGTTATTGAAACTCCCGAGCATGAAAAAACTATTTGTCCTAATCCCATTGTAAAAACCATAAATAAACATTCACACAAACATGCAAAGAAAAGTGAAGCCCTGCTAGGGTTTCATAACAAAAGGGATGGGCATCTAATTTCGAGGAGCCTACACAATAGATCAAAATCTCATGTGAGCTCGATCGAATCGATCGAGATCCATGAGAACTATGATTCTGAGATTGAAAAATTCCCGGCAGAGGAAGATCCAGATTATGCTCAACCAGATCTCAATCAAGATTTCGGTTACGTGAATAACCTCCCACCATGCTTGAAAGATAACATGGATTTTACTGGAATTAACCTCATCCAAAGGCCGACAATGGATAATGGTGGTGTTCTAACACACAGTCATGCCCTTCCTCAACCAATTGCCCCTGCTGTACATTGTGAAGTGTGTTTACATTGGATAGGTCAGTATTACACAGACATCCCCATCCTTCAAGAAAAGATCAAGGCTCTTATGGCTCAAAACGACTCATTAACAAATGAAAACCGACGGCTCAAAATGAATCATTAACAAATGAAAACCATGAGCTTAATATCAATGCAAAAACACAAGGAAAATATTTGAAAAGGACTAGCAATATCACAATAAAAAACGATGATAGTGTCAAGTCTGTGATCAACTCTGAGATTTTGTGATTTGAATTTAGTTATCAGTTGAATGGTAAGATTGTTTTTTATCTTATTTGTGCTTTTATTGTTATCTTTCTAATTAATCTAGATCGATTTATATTTCTGTTGTAAATAATAAGACTGGCTACAGAATCGAGAGATTCTGTAGCCAAGTCAATTCTCATATAAAATTTGGAAAATATTAGTTAAATAAATATGTAATTTGCTCATTTCATTTTTCTTTCAGGTTAGGATATATCTTGTGGTGATCTCATAAGATGGATGAATGCTAGACTTAGTTAATTATCCATCTCTTTTGGCTTATTTTTTAAATAAAAAAACAAAAATTTCATAATTTTGAAGATATGGTGTGATATTGAGTGGTTTTAAAACCCTCTATCTTTGTAACTTTTAGATCCTTTTGAGATTTGATATTATCTTAGAAGATAGGATTTTTTGACTTACATGAACTTTTTAAATACTCTGTATTTTGTAATGAAGATCATCTTGGCAGAGAGCAAGATATCGACGATTGATTCCAACACTTAATGAAACAACATTTATGCATTTTGGCTTTAGCCTTTTGTTTATATTGTTGTCATTTATGTTTTGTTAAATCTTGCTACATGTATAGCTCTGATATCTTTAGATTAAATGATCTGTGATGTGCAGACTTTTATATCATAAAGACCATCTATAATTTGCTTCTCAAAATATAAATGCTGTGATCATATCTTCAGTTAGAACGATAGGGTTTATCTTTGAATTTTAATTGAATAATGGAATGCATAGGTTACTTTCAGATTTATCTTACAGTAATCATGTATAATTATGAGATCATATGTTTATGTTTGTGTCTCCTCTTTAGTCATTAAAACCTAAACTACCAACACATGTTCCAAATTTATTAGAATAGTCATAAAGTTCATTGCAAGTTTCCCTCTTCGACGTGGTAGCAGGATGTTCTCTACTCATACCGATGCTTGGATACACTTTATTAACGCACTGACATGTTATCTTTTTTTGTATTTCTTATTTCTGTCATCTACTTATTAATAAAATCAAAATGTATGGTTCAACTTTCGTCTACCCATACATCTAAGTTTTATAGTATATTCAATACAAAAAATTTTTTGTTAGATTTTTTTAAAGGAAAACAAAAAAAAAAAAGTTTTAAATGTGCTTTCTTTATCTACTGCTCAACAGAAGTAGCTTTCGCATTTGATTTCGTAAGTTTCGATTAAAACTTGCAAACTATAAATGATGTATATAAGTGATATTAGTGTATCATTCGCTTAAAAGTATCTACCATAATCATACTATTGCATATGTACAAATATAATATATAGTATCTAGTAATTAGTTAGTGACTTCTTCCTCTTGTTTATTTTATTTTAGTACTTTAGATTGGCTAACAAAGCCATTAAACCTGTCAGAACAAGTTACACCAAACGGCTTGGGTTATTTAGACAACCTAGGACCGGACTCATTCTCCCAGTTGACGGATGATCAATTTCACCCATCAACAGATACCACATGAACTAACTGGTTTTAGGTTTCTACTATAAGGATCTTGAACACTCTTCCCAGTTTTGGCTCTACTCCTCGAGTAATTTATACACATTTCATAGATTTTGGTTTGGTTTCCAACTTCTTCTCCCTCATTGTGTCTTACATGGTTGTGATCCTCCTGATAATCCATGCTGATTTGATTTTCAAAGAGACAGTACCTAAATGGTTTTATCCTTGAAGATAACAAAGTATACCGAGGTTATTTTCCAGGAAGGGTATCCCTTCGATGGGAAGATTTATCTACCTTTTGGATGTTCGGGACCTTACTCGAGCCAGTTAAAACTATTGGTGCCATATTTTCTATTTTGACTTGGGAAAAAATTATATTTGATGAACTTCTAAAGAGAGAATTCACATGTTTAGGGTCAAAGATATCTACAAAGTTAGAGTCCCCTGATGGTGGTGAAAAAGAAAAGGTTGTGTTGGCTAGTTTTGATGAAGACCCGATTTGTCTTGCCTCCTCTCCCATTACTGTTGATGTTTCAATTTTCTGCTCTATAGTTCTCCCGGTTTTGGTCTCTTCAGAGACTGATTTAGCTCTTTGGGTTGTGCTAACCCCTATTTTCTCGTATTGATCTATAGAATTTATGGGTGGAGTGTTCCTTCCTACAAAAAGGTTAGAAGGAACCTTGATCAAAAGTTTTGGTTTGGTTTTAATGTATCTTCCCTTTGGGTCCTTAGGTTTGTTCATGAAAGCAATAAAAAAGCAAAACTACCATTGGGTTTGGGGAAACCTACTATAATAGATCCGAAGGTCCGTACCTCTCATCTTAAAGTTCCCACACCACCAAACTAATGCTAAGGTTAAGAAATGATCTACCTCCTGACTATTTCCTACCTTAAGACAACTCCCCAACAACAGCGCTAAAAATGATGGGTATTCTATATGTAATAATTCCCTCGATTAAATTGTCAACCCAGGGTAAGTAAACTTATATTTGTGGCACTGTATGAGCCAATGCAGAAAATCTAATGGAAGGATTGTCTAACTAAGGAGATGGTCTACCCTAGGGATCAATAGTCTATTCAATTTATAATTCTACTTTCTAAATAGATGACTTTTCAAATCTAGTTAATTAGCAAATTCTATGTAAAGAAACCTTCAATTAATGAGCTTTAAGAAATTCTAGAATTATGAACTATTTACCCTAAGTAACCTTAAACAATGATCTATGGACTATTTCTAAATAAGCAAATAAAAAACAATCTATTTCAAAACTAGTTAATTTGTCCAGCCTCTTTTTAAATAAACAACAAAAAGTAAGCTATTTCTGAGTTATTTGATCTATCTATCTCTGAGCGAGTAAGTAAGCAATTAAACAACTAATCTATCAAAACTATCTTGACAAGTGAACTCTATTCTTAAAAAGAACTCATAACTATTTCTATTTTGCAAAGAATAAACATTAATCTACTTAACCAAAAGAAAAAGTGTTATGACTGTGTTCAAATTCTAATTTATCAAAATTATTTCTATCTTGCAGTAAAATAAGGAAAGTATTCAAAGGTGATTATTGTGTCTTTTGTGTCGAAGAACATAACGATGGCATCTGAATATTAGTGACAGTTCAAGTGGAATTAATTCAATGCTGACTTCTACAGAGAAATGGAAAGTATGGATAAGGAAATCTATAGAGAGTTTTGCCATCGTAGAAGCAACACCAAGTATTCTTGGAATCCATGTGATCTCTAAACATTGTGCATCAATCATCAGCTGCTAAAAAGTACTCTATTCAAAATCGCTAACTGAAGTAAAGATATAAAATCATAAACTCATAATTAAAAATCTTTATTCAAATTCACTCTGTGCAAACCTTTAACTCTTAACTAATGCCATCTAGAAATTACAACTCCAATTCAAAGCTGAGATTTCATAATCTAAAATGAACTAATCTATCATTAAAAATCAAACTTCAAAATCAACCAAAATGATATTAAAAATCATAATCCAAAAGCTATTGCTATCCTATCATGTTGAAGCATTATTAACGAATGAAACAGTCCTACAAAGAGTAATTGAAGTTGCAATTGAACTTATCTAAATTAGTACTCTATCAAAATTAAGACAACTAATCTATCAAAGTTACAAATGAACCAATCTAAATTAATGCTCTACCAAAATTATCAAAACTAAAGTAATTAATCTATCAAGACTTCAATGAACCTATCTAAATTAGTATCCTGTAGGGTAACTTATAGATAGGAAGAAAAAGACATAACACTACAATTAACCAACTCCTACAACCTGCAAAAAAGATATAATCATTAACACATAACCATGGATGCCCCTCTATGATATACAAAGTTCAATCCAACAATCTGCAATTAAGGAAAATGAATTAGATAAGCAATTTGTAAGTAATATATACACATAACAACAATTAAAATTGAGAAATTCATACAGTAAATAGATAATTTTGAAATCTAAGTAAGCAACAAGATGAATGCAAATATGTACTGATATACAAAATCACCTAGACCATTGGTGCCCCCCCAACAAGTCGTGGAAACAATCCAAAGGAAAACACAGATGTCAAATCAACGCAATACTGGCATTAAGCATAAAAATAGAGCATGGAACAAAATAAGTGATAATGTCTGTATCAAACAATAAAATTAGTGTTTCAGTCATTCCACAGGTAGTGGTATTTATAGGTAATTACAACTTGAGAGGTCGACCACTGGAAGGGTCGACCTTCTCTAAAAATAGTAAACTCATTAAATGAGTTCTAAGAACAACATCTTCTAAAAATCTTGTGAGCCACTCAACGATTGATGCAATTGTCCAATCCAAGGTGTGTCAAGCTCTATAGCTGGAGGGAATGAGGGGGTACAAAACCTAGGTCCCTGATTCATCCATCAAAGGCTGCCA
The DNA here is from genome assembly GCA_032191745.1 of Picea mariana. Taxonomy (NCBI): domain Eukaryota; kingdom Viridiplantae; phylum Streptophyta; class Pinopsida; order Pinales; family Pinaceae; genus Picea; species Picea mariana. The sequence goes on from JASDQU010104537.1 coordinate 66,729, forward strand.
ATATACCAACCAGAAGCTTCAATCTGCTCCAAGTGTCGAATCGCATGCCAGATGGAGTGTCGGATCGCGTGCCAAATCAAGTGTTGAATGGAGTACCAGATGAGGTGCTGGATGGAGGATCAGATTACGATTTTTCCATGTTGCAAGGAAACCATATGTTAGATCTTCATAAACATTTAACTTAGATGAATTGATCACAAAATCATTGCAAAAATGCCAATTATACATACCTGGTGCAAATTCATGGTGAATTTATATATAAACCTTTGAGAATCCTTCAAAATGGCTAAATGAAGCATAGCATATGTAATATCACATGAAAAAATGATTTGGCCATCGAAATAAAATAATCAAAATAGGAACCCAACACATGGAATGGGATGGAAATGAATGGCATGGAAAGGGAAGGAAAGGAAAAACATGGCATGGCATGGAAAGTGAATGCAAGGCATGGCAAGGAATGACAAGGCATGTCATGGAAAGTGAAGGCATGTAATGGCATGCCAGGGAAAGTCATGGCTTGGAATGGAAATGCATGGAAAGGAATTGCAAGGCATGGCATGGAAAGGCATGTCAAGGTATGGCATGGCATGGGTATATTTTAAGGAAGGGTATGGCATGGCATGGTAAGGAATGACATGGGTATATTTTAAGGCAAGGTATATTTTAACAATATTCCAAATATTTTAATAGTAGTTAAAATGAAGCCAAAATTATTCCTTTTACATACCTATGGTCATTCAAGTAGTCCATTGGGATCACTTCTAATATTGGCAGTCTCCATTAACTTCACATGCTCATGGTAAGGCAAGAAGTATCGTACCTTTGATGAGTTCTTTCTTGGAATTGTTTGTAGTTGGAGGTTTGTACCAATAACCAAGTTTGTAAAGTGGTATACAACTTGACTTGGTTTATAATATTGAAATGCATAAACACCTTTGTTTCATGTTCTTTCATCCCGTGTCAGATATTCTCCTTTAATAACCATTGACCGAATCATAAATTTAATGCCTTTGGAGTTTGTTACTGATCGCATGAGGGTTTATTTTCCTTGTAAGCATCCTGCCAACCAATAATCGATGCCCCAATCATTATCTCTTGGGGAAACCACTGCATAGATGTTCCCTACAAAAAATGGAGTGCCAAATTTTGAGTCCACTTAATGACCAAAGAATAAAACATTAATTCTGGTAATTCAAAATTTAATAGAAGGATTCAACAAACTTGGTAGTATGATATATGAGACATGATCATAATCTATTTAAATACTTGATTGGTCCTCCTCCAATTGGGATAATTCCATATTTATACGTTGACCAATGGGGAGTGATACATGATCCCATATATCAAGCCAGTCTATCAATTTACAATCATCCCATTCATTACAACTAGATGGACCACAAAAGAAAGAGAGTTTTCTTGTCCATATTTCAACTATTGCATTGTATGATGTTCTAACTAAATGGAATCCATGAGTGACCTAGATTATTTTTCTTTCATACCACTATGATCGATCTACATCAACCACCTCCAAAAAATATCTATGTACATGTCCTTTCTTGTGTGATTGGTCTTCACGTTTTCCTGTTCCTCTCCCATTACTGAAGAACACCATTCAACAATGGATTTTGAATTTGGAATGAGGGAAGTATTTGTGAACTTCATTTATAGCCCGCATAACACTATTTTTATGCATGCACCTACTCCATCATGCTCCCCTTTCCCATGCTCATACTCAAAATAGTTACAAATGTGTGGTACCTTTAGATTTTTGTGAATCATACACAACCATTGAATTAAATGAGCATTTTTTAACTGGCATGCACAACCATATGACCAAATACAATGTTTATCCATATGTATGTTCTTCTCCTTAATGTGATTTTAGAAGAACTGAAAACAATGTTGTATGTAGGCTAAGTCATGACACCGATCATCGCTTATGTAGAAGTGATAGTATTTCAATATAACTTTGTTTTGTTCATTACTATACGGTCCATGCCTGTATTTGATATGTACCATTACGATGACCTTATTTGAGTGATAATATTGTCTTTGAATCTCATTTTTCAGTTGAAGGGTGTAGTTCTCAGCGAAATCAATCATTGATAACACAATACCAACATGAAAGGTATCTCTGCATATTCCAAAATGTTTGTCTTGCTATCGAGCCACATGAACATGCTGAACATAATGTCATGTATTTTTGATGAAGTCCTCCATGAAGTCACAAACTCGTACTTGGGAAGTAACCAATTGTATATTTTTTCTTTCCTCTCCTCCATCAATATCACATGTCACATATTTAAATCTTTGCAAGGCGACCTCTTTCCTCCCCAATTCATACTCATCGCTTACATTTATGCACTTTCTCAGTAATGTCATTCCACCACACCTAGGGCATGTCCCATATAAACATGTTTTTTGATAAAATGTAAAACCCTATGGCCTTCTACACAAGATGTTGTGAATGAAGTCTCTAGATGACAATGACATAAATATAACTGGGAATTCCTGCAAAAGGGTGTTATGAAAAATACAATATATATATATATGTGTGTGTGTGTGTGTGTGTGTGTGTGTGTGTGATAATAATAACCATACTCAATGTGATATCTACAACAACATGTGTTACGAATTGTGTTTATTCGAACATACCAAGGCTTGCATTTATGGAAAGATCTTTGGCCTAAGTTAAGTGCACTATGTACTATTCTTAATCTCTCATACAATTATGTCTATGTAATGCCAAAAAAATGTTTAATATGGGGTTCACTACCACTAGGTCCCCTTCTCAATTTTAGTACATCTTTTTGTTTTGAAGAAGGCCTTGTGTTCTCATGCCAGAAATCCTGAACTAGTCCCTTAACCACTCTAATTAACTTCATGTTAGAACGAGGTGTCCTACCAGTGAAGGCACACAAATATGTTGGCCCCCTTATGTCGAGACTATCTCGTCTATGAAAATACTTTCTAAGGGTTTTGACATTGCATTTTAAGAGGTGACAGTTTTTTTGTAGAAAATGATGTTTTCTTTTGATATTTCTAACAATTTTTGTGACAAGACACATCAGGTTGCATTGCAATATTTAAAACGAGATTTCTTACCAATTCTTTGAAAAACATCTACAAGGTTTCTAATAAAATGATGACTTGGTTCTACACTTTTGACTGTTTTAATGCCTAAAATTATCATAACAACAATCAAACTTATAGATTTTAACAAAGATAAAAATAATTGACATTTAGCAACATCGGATTTTGGTTCAAAATATTCTTTAATGATTTTATAAGAGTGATAACGAATAGTACAGTTAGGTACATTACCTTCAAGTGATGCTAGACCAATTTCATCGAACTGAATGCGTTTAGGATTTCTTTGTCGTACAATTCTCAATCTAGGTAGAGACGATGAACCCCTATTATGGAACTCTTGACCTCCTTGCTATGGATTTAACAATGTTGCATTTATTTCCCCTTCAATCACTGTGATGCAAGAGCATCCTTCCACATCAGCAAATGCACCAGCAAGCCAACACATAGGCATGCATTGGATAAAGGGAGAGGCACTGACCCTCCCATTTTTAAATTTGAAATATAATCCTATACAAATTTATGTTGTAAGGATGAGTAAGCCAAGCCATGCCTTTATACATGTAGTGGATACGGTCACCTTAATGGTTGAATGTAAGTAGGTCTAGATCCGAGTGAGGTCTGTTATATTCATTCATTGTAAGAAGCCATAGGGGTATGGTGTCTTAACTGAGACAGTGATGGCACTAAGGCGGTAGAGACGATAAGCTTGAGGAGCCCTCTTGGAAGAAGGGGATTCTAAGGGATGAAAGCTCAGAAGAGGATTCTTAGAGAAGAGCTTGAGAAGCTCAAAATCTCAGAAATAGGAGGTAGAATAGTTCTTTGAGAGAGATTGAGAGATCTGAGACTCTATTGTAGTCCAACCTGCATATATTGTAATCAGATTTTCATATTAATGAAAAGATAATTGTTTTTCCTGCACATGATTGTTTATGCGTTTATATGTTTCATGAATGTATGTTGTAGATGTATAATAGGTTTCATTTGCAGTAGGAATATGTATTTCTTTATCTTCATTTGAGTTTGAAATATTGTTTTGGGTTTTTTAGGCCGTGCAAGGAGTGCACAACAGAACAATGGAGGTTCTGTAGCCAGTGCAAGGAGTGGACATATGAAATCTTCTGAGTCAGAGAAGAAAGTGCCAAGAGGGAACACCATAGAAATCACAAAACTCAAGAGGAAACTCAAGGTTACTGAATACCTTAGAGGAGGAACTATGCAGAGAAAGCACAAAGAGACAGAGTTACTGAACACTCTGTAAGAAAGAGCTCTGCAAGGTGTGCATTGAGGAAGAGGTTTCCAGGAGGGCATGAAGTCTTCATTTGAAAGGAAGTGGAAGGGTCGAGACCCTTTGGAGTTATGAGTCAGTTAAGAAGATCATAAGAGATAGAGAAAAGAGTGAGCACGAGACAGACTTATTCCAAGTGCCAAAGCTCAGGAGGGATAACATCCCAAAAAGAAAAGATGAAACCCAAGATAGTTGGGTTCGTAGGAGAAGGTTCAAGGTCCAAAACCTTTGAACACTCACAAATTTTTCTGAGTTTGGGAGAACGAAGAAACTTAGGAGGAGGAGTGACGAAAACCATCAGATTGATTGTTAGAGGAAATCTAGACCATTGAATCCACGTTTAGACACCCAAGGGAGAGTGTGAGGAGGAAGACAGATTCAAGCCATAGGATTTGAGTGCAAAGGATCGACAGTCGTCTGATCAAGTTAAAGTGCACGTGCCTTAACCCTTAGTGTGCACAGACGAGAAGACTTGCCAAATTCCTGAAGTCCTAAAGTGATTATGGACCATTCATCCTCAAGAGGGGTAGGTGGAACAAGATCTACAACTTTCAGAAGTTCATAGATGAGGAGGAGGCGAAATAGACGAAGAGCCGAAAAAGATCCTGGTTATTGGTCGCCAGGGGGTACATGTTAATAGATATGAGTCTTCAGGTGAAATCCATCTAGGAGGAATGAGTGCATAGGATTTTGAAAATCTCAAAGCCCAAAGAGATGAAGTGAATTCGAGCCGTCATATCCAGAGGGACGCATGGTGGAAATCCGTTGCTTTTGGGTGAAAGCACTCCAGGAGGAATGAGTGCGTAGGAGTTTGAAACTCCCAAAGCCCAAAGAGCCAAAGAAAATCTAGACTGTTAGTTCCAGAAGGACACATGACGATGGATTATGAGCTCTAGGAGAAAGTGAAGGTTGAGTGTTGAGACTCCTGAAGCCCAACAATTGAAGTAGCTAGGAGACGTTGATCTAAAGGAGGACATGCGTCAAATGATTTTGTACTCTGAGTAAAACGCTCTAGGAAAAAGAAAGCATGGAAAAGTTGAGAATTGAGATTTCTAAAACTCAAAGATTCAAAGTGAATGATAGCCATCTGATCCAGAAAGGCACGCATCGAAAGATCATGATCTCCGGGTGAAAGAACTCTGGGAGGAACGAGTGCGTAGGAGTTTGAAACTTCTTAAGCCTAAAGAGCTGAAGAAAATCTAGATAGTCAGATACAGAAGGACACACGTCGATATATCATGAGCTCTAGGAGAATGAGAAGGTGGAGTGTTGAGACTCCCGAAGCCCAAACAACTGAAGTAGATGGGAGCCATTGATCTGCAGGAGGACACATGTTATTAGATCCTGGAATTTGAGTAAAAATCTTGAGGAGAAATAGAGCGAGAAGAAGTTGACAGTTTATATTTTCGAAGGTCTAAGTTTCGAAGAGGACCAGGGCTGTCGATTAGAGGACACGTGGAAAAATATCTACCATTTAGAAGAAAGTCACACCGAAAGAAAGAGGAGGTGTTGAACAAGAATTCCCGAAGGACGTAGAGACGAAGTTCATCTAAGCCGTCCATTCACTGAGGAAAGGTGTCCGTAGATCTTCCATTTTAGAATATAGCCATTGCAGAGGAACAAAGGTTTGAGATTTGAAAACTCCAAAACCCGAATTGCGAAGCAAATCACGACCGTTGATTAGAAAGGGGCACGTGTTGATAGATCATAAGGATATGAGACCATTTGATCCAGAGAGAAGGAAGGAGAGGAGGACAGATCTCAGCCATTGATAGAGAAGGATCACCGAGATCACAGGATTGACGGTAGCATTTGATTGCGGGGGAAGAAGGTGCTCAAGCTTTAAAATTATTAGAACGAGTCGCAATCAAAACCACGGTATTGGTAAAGGGATACATGGAAGTTGGAAGTGAATTGTTGNGGTTTTGATTGCGGGGGAAGAAGGTGCTCAAGCTTTAAAATTATTAGAACGAGTCGCAATCAAAACCACGGTATTGGTAAAGGGATACATGGAAGTTGGAAGTGAATTGTTGGGATAAACATGGTGTGTTATCAAACCACGTTTGGTTGTTATGAAATCACCTGTTAACATGAGGTCACATCTCGAGGTCACAACTCGAGGTCACATGTAGGAAGGGGCCTAGCAGAAAGAGCTAGCGCCCACAAAAAAAAGTGCCAAGAGCGCTAGATAAAAGGGCCCGTAGGTTCCACATGACCTATGCCTTAGGAGAAAAGGGGGCATGTACAAGTTGATTTGGGTTCCAATAGGGGATTGAAGAGTCAATTCGACTCAATATATTGAAATATCCTAGACCGGGAGGTCGCATAACCCCTAGGAGGGGAGGGGGGTTGCGTCAGGTGGTATTAGAGCTTAATTTCATCTGTAGATTTGGTGAAGGAGATAATATGGTAACATCAAATGGTATCAGAAGCTTAGAATGTTTCTGTAGATAGCAGACAAAGGAAGAGAAGATAGCGACAGTTTATTGTTGCTTTGTGAATAATGGTTGCACATGTGCAACAACAAATTGAACAACCAGGTGAGCTGTAGGAAAGGTTGGAAATTCTCTCGGATGCAAGGTAATCCATAGACCTTCTAGGAGGGCAAGAAGAGGGTGAAAATGGATATTTAAGGCCATGAACATGGTCAGAGAGAAGGCCACCAATAGAAAAGCAAGCCAGATATGGATCTAGAGTTCATTGAGATAAGGGAAAGAATGGAAAGGCTAGCATTGAAGATGCAACATGAGGAAAAGGTACACTGGAAGTACGAATGGCCTCTGAAGAGTGAGGTAAAATGGCCTGTTCAAAATTTGTTCACCACAAAGAAGCAACAAGAAGTAAAGAGGTGGCTGAGGCATGTTGAAAGTCTCAGAGAAACAGAGGAAGTGGTTTACATCTGTGAACCAGAAGTTGGAAGAACCCTCAATGATGAGAAAGGGAGATCATTTAAAGGTCTCATAAAATTCCAGAGGGGTAGAGATGAATTTTTAAATTGCCAGATGGGAAATGAGATGAGATAAATAGATGATTTCATATATTTCTAGGATGGCACTGATAAAAATTCATATTTCCAGGTGGGTAATGAGATGGGATAAGTTGATCTCATATACTGCCAGGAGAGCAGGGAAAAAACCCTATATTTCCAGATGGGCAAGAGAATTAGAATATGATGACCATGTGGGTTTGTTGACCATGTGAATGAATATGATGACAAGTTAAATACTTCCACCATCAAAGAGGAAGATCAGAGGTGAATTATGATCATTGGGGGAATCAAAATGTTCCTACCAAGAAGCCAAGAAGAGGCTATCATAAGTGTTGCAGATGCATCAACAAAAGGATAGCCAACAGAGACTATTAAAGAAGAAGAGGAGAAGGAGAAAACACTGATGTTTTCCCCAACAGAAGGAGAATATCATTCAAGATAATTGCTCAAAATTTTTAGCCAGGAAGTTGAACAAGATATGACTGTAGCACTGGAGTCTGTAGCAGAAGAGAAAGAAGACAACATAGACTGTGAAGATCTGTATGAATAATTGGAATCTCTAGAGAGAAGGGTGATACTGAAAAGCAAGAACATGCAATAGATCAGGTTGGAGATTGAAGGAGAAGCATACCAACCTGAGGAGTAGCTGGAGGAATCTGGAAGAATACCAATAGAGGAGCTGACAAAATTCAATCAGTTAGAGGAGGAAGCTGAGAAGCAACTCAATGATGAGACTGTAGAATTGGAGTCAGCAGCAGGGTGGCAAGCTAATTCCACAGGAGAAGAAAACAACAAGGGGGGATCAAGATGATCTACCCATTGATAAGGAGAAATTACAACATAGAATACTGCATAAGGAGAACCAACCATTGGAGCAGTTGGACAAGGTGATAGAGAAGATCAAGAAGCTGATGTTGGAGTCAGTAGAAGAAACTGGCAGCAGAAAGAATCTGAATAGGGGAGAATCTACAACAACACCATGGAAGAAGTAGGAGAAGCAACAGCATCATAACAGAGGTGTAGGAGGAAAAATCCAAGGAGAAGTTTGGGATCCAGGAGGATTTCAATAGAGCTGGAGAGCTCATGAGCAGGAGCTCATGAATTTTTTTGCAGCAGTGGAGTATGATGAAACATAATCCTTCCACATCAGTAGATGCATGAATAAGCCAACACATAGGCGTGCATTGTAGAAAGGGAGAGGCACTGACACTCCCGTGTTTAAATTTGAAATATAGTCCTATACAGATTTATGTTGTGAGGTTGAGTAAGACAAACCATGAGTTTGTACATGTAGTGGATAGGGTCGCCTTAATGGTTGACTGTAAGTAGGTCTAGATATGAGTCATGTATGTGATATTCATTCATTCTAAGAAGCCACAGGGGTATGGTGTCTTAACTGAGACAATGATGGCACTAAGGCAGTAGAGAGGATAAGGTTGAGGAGCCCTCTTGGAAGAAGGGGATTCTAAGGGATGAAAGCTCAGAAGAGGATTCTGAGAGACGAGAGTTAGGAGGAGGATTCTGAGAGAAGAGCATGAGAATCTTGGAATCTTAGAAATAGGAGGTAGAATAGTTCTTTGAGAGAGCTTAAGAGAGTTGAGACTCTATTGTAGTCCAAACTGCATATATTGTAATTAGATTTCCATATTAATGAAAAGATAATAGTTTTTCTTGCACATGATTGTTTATGTGTTTATATGTTTCATGAAATTATGTTGTAGATGTAAGATAGGTTTCATCTACAGTAGAAAGATATATTTCTTTATCTTCTTTTGAGATTGAAATATTGTTCTGGGTTCTTTAGGATGTTCAAGGAGTGCACAATAAAACATTGGAGGTTCTGTAGCGATCCCAAGGAGTGTGCATCTGTACTCTTCCGAGTCAGAAAAGACCGTACTAGGAGGGCACACCAAAGGAATCACAAAACTCAAGAGGAACCTTAAGGTTACTGAATACCTTGGAGGAGGAACTGTGTAGAGAAGGCATAGAGAGACAGATTTACTAAACACTTTGTAAGAAAGAGCTCTGCAAGGTGTGCATTGAGCAAGAGGTTGCCAGGAGGGAATGAAGTTTTCCTTTGAAAGGAAGTGGAAGGGCCGAGACCCTTTGGAGTTCTGAGTCAGTTAAAAATATTAGAAGAGATAGAGAAAAGAGTGAGAAGGAGAAAGACTTATTCCAAGTCCCAAAGATCAGGATGGATAACGTCCTAAGAAGCAAAGATGAAACCCAATATAGTCGGGTTCGTAGGAGAAGGTTCAAGGGCCAAAACCTTTGAACACTCACAAATTTTCCCGAGTTCGGGAGAATGAAGAATATCAGGAGGAGGACAGACAACAACCGTTAGATAGGATGCAGGAAAAAATCTGGACCATTGAATCCACATCCAGACACCCAAGGGAGCACACAAGGAGGAAGATAGATTTGAGTCATAGGATCTGAGCGCAAAGGATCCAGAGTCGTCTGATCAAGGTAAAGTTCATGGGCCTTAACCCTTAGTGTGCACAGATTAGAAGAATTTCCAAATTCCTGAAGTCCCGAAGTTATTACGGACCATTCATCCTCAAGAGGGATAGGTGGTGCTAGATCTATAACTTCGGAAGTTCATAGATCAGGAGGAGGCGAAATAGCCGAAGAGCCAAAGTATATCTTGACCATTGGTCGCCAGGGGGGTACGTGTCAATAGATTTGAGTCCTTGGGTGAAAGCACTCTGGTAGGAATGAGTGCATAGGAGTTTGAAATTCCTGAAGCTCAAAGAGTCGAAGTGAATCTGGGCCGTCAGATCCAGAGGGGTGCATGGCAGAAATCCTTCGTTTTCAAGTGAAATCACTCCAGGAGGAACGAGTGCGTAGGAGTTTGAAACGCCTGAAACCCGAAGAGATGAATAAAATATGGACTGTCAGATCAAGAAGGACATGCATTAATGAATTTTGAGCTCCAGGAGAAAGCATAGGTGGAGTGTTGAGACTCTTGAAGATCAAAAAACTGAAGTAGCTAGGAGCCGTCGATCTGTAGGAGGACATGCATCAACCGATTGTGTACTCTAGTTAAAACACTTTGGGAAAAAGCGAGTGTGGAGAAATTGAGAATTGATATTTCTGAAACCCGAAGATCTGAAGTGAATCATAGTCATCTGATCCAAAAAGAAACATGTCGACAGGCCATGATCTCCAAGTGAAAGAACTTCGGGAGGAACAAGTGCGTAGGAGTTTGAAACTCCTGAATGCCAAATATTTGAAAAAAATCTAGAACTTCAGATCCAAAAGGACACCCATCGACGGATCATGAGTGCCAGGAGAAAGCAAAGGTGGAGTGTTGAGAATCACGAAGCCCAAACAACCAAAATATCTGGGAGTCGTCGATCTGTGGGAGGACACACGTTGTTAGATCGTGGACTCTAAGTAAAACACTCCTAGAGAAACAGAGTGAGGATAAGTTGAGAGTTGATATTTCTGAAGGATGGAATCCCTAAGAGGACTAGGGATGTTGATTTAAGGAGGACATGTGGCAGAATATCTGCGATTTTGGTGAAAGTCACTTTGGAAGAAATAGGAGGTGTTGAACAAGAATTCCCGAAGGTCGGGGAGGCGACGTTCATCTGAGTCGTCCATTCATTGAGGATAGGTGTCAACAAATCTTCCATTTTGTAAGATAGTCATTGTGAAGGAAGAAATGTTTGAGAGTTGAAAACTTCGAAACCTGAATTGCAAAGAAAATTACCACCGTTGATTAGAAAGGGGAACGCGCCAATAGATCATAAGGATCTGAGACCATGTGATCCAGAGAGAAGGAAGGAGAGGAGGACAGATCTCAACTGTCGGTCGAGAAGGATCTCTGATATCAAAATATCGATGGTAGCACTGGATTGTAGGGGTAGAAGGTGCTCAGACTTTAAAATTCTTAGAGTAGGTCACAATCAAAACCATGATATTGGTAAAGGGATACATGGTGGTTGGAAGTGAATTGTGAGGAGAAAAGAGGTCTGGTATCAAACCACTTTTGGCCGCTCTGCAATCACATGTTTATGTGAGGTCGCAACTTGAGGTCACATGTAGGAAGGGGCCTAGCAGAAAGAGCTAGCACATGCGAAAATAAAGTGCAAAGAGAACTAGATAAAGGGCCCATGGGTTCTAGAGGACCTGCGCCTTAGGAGAAAAGGGGGCCTGTACAAGTTGATTTGGGTTCCAGTAGGGGATTGAAGAGTTGATCTGACTCAACAAATTGAAATATCCTAGATCAAGAGGTCTCAGAACCCCCAAGAAGGGAGGGGGGCTGTATCACACTGGTGGATCAACTATGGGAGGAGAGTGGACATGGGATTGACTAGTTTCTGAAACATTTAACAGTTGAACAAGAGATTGCACCACATGTACTTCTTCACCACAATCTTGTACACCAGTTGCTTCTCTAATTTCATCCATTGTATATTCAGCTCCAAGCAAATCCTCCATCATCTGGTCATCCACAACAAGTTGTCTTTATGAGATACTAG
>JASDQU010104537.1:111131-126086 GCA_032191745.1 Picea mariana
AAGTTTTGTTTTTGTGTATATATGATCATAATCATTAATATATTTAAATTAATTTATTTCATAAATTATAAATATTTATAATTACCTTCATATTGTACATTATAACTAATATTTAATATTGGTGAATTATGTTTTTTTGATTCAGTTTCTCTAGAGTGGGATGCACTGCATTTATACATTGAAAACAATGTTGAATGGATGAATGTATGGATTGAAAGATGTAAACAACATAATGGAGGTAGGTTATCATGGAAATGACTGTCTGAATTGGTTAGAGAAGCTTGTCGTAATGGAGATGCCAATGTTACGCAGAGGGAAATTGATCTAGCATATGGTCTGAAAGATGGATAGGTAAGCAATTTCACCCATTTTATTCAGCTATTTTATATTTTAATAATTTGAGTACATGTGTACTATATTTTTCAGATACTTTCGAAGTTATATAAATATATGTTAATTTATTAATTGGCAATGCATCTTTTACATATCTAACATATTGCAGTTGAAACACCACAAGGTTATGTGGTGCTATGGTTGTAAATTTTGCATCAAACAATTGGATGAAATAAGGAGAACTTCTGATAGTGGGATAACTGCAGTATTCCAGGTTACTAATGTTTCCTCTAGGAGTGTCAGACATCCCCGAGAATTTGAAAATAGATACTATGGGTATTTAAATGATATACTTGAGTGTGACTTCAATTCCTTCAAATTAGTTATGTTCGATGTCAAATGGTATAGGTTACCAATGCATGAACGTGATGAGGAAAGAACTATTATTCAACATGCCAATGGATTTCCAATGATTAAAACAATGATGTTTGAAAGAGGACATGATCGCTATGTTTTTCCAAGCCAATGTGAACAAGTCTTTTACTCAAATGTTCCAGGTGAAAGGAATTGGTCATTTGTTGTTAGATATGATCCAAGAGGAAGGCCAATTAAGTATACTCATTTACAGGAAGAAGATGATTCGAAAAAATATCACACGTAACTGGAAGATCATGCAGGGTCGACAGATGAAGAAGACGAAGAAGATCATGATCTAGGCGTAGGAGACAATATTTCAATTCTTGATGATGATGTCGATGAAAATATGCTCGAAAATGGAATTGATGACGATGATGATATCATCAATCCTTTCAACATCGTTTCAGAACCAGATGGTGATACAGATTTCGAGTTTGATGAAGAAGATCAAGATAGAGAATAAGGATGATTACACAGATGTTGGGGTTGGATTAGGTACGTGACTATNCTTAAAATAATTTACTTTTAATGTCATGGGTTAATTACATGTTTTTTAAGTTTTATGCGACATTTTTATATCCTAGGTTACATGTTGTTTAATTATTATTTGAAACCCGAAAATAGTTTTCAATATAGTAAAGTACGTGGTAGACTAAAAATATCATTTAGAAGCACATAATTTCATGTACCTTCATTAACTTTTGTTTTTGTAGTTTCTATGCATGAATCTTAATAGGACATTGCTTTCAATTATTTTATATTTTATCAATTGGGTTTTGGGGATCAATTGAGAGTGATGTGAAGGGGAGGGGAGGGGCCATGTGAGCTTCCACCTTCATGTGGTTGACCTTGTTCAATAGAGGATAAATTGTTCTTGAAACCAAGAGAAGCTCTTTCATTTTTATACCTTCGTGATCGTATAAGATTTCATCAATATTGTTACCTATTTGAATCTTCTTAGAATTGAGATTCGTTACATAGTCGTTGAAAAAAGACAAAAGACTTATGTAGAAGATATTAATTTGGTCCTTCTATGGGACATTTTATGCCATTAGTATGTAATTTTGTAAAAAAATAATGGATCTTGGGGACTACGCCATGGTCAAGGAACAAGGAACGAGGAACGAAAATTGCACGAGGACTAGACACCGACAACAGGACCTATGAATGGGGCCAACGTTGAATTTTTTTCAAACAGTTTATGTATGCACTAAAATTTGTCATGGATATACTATTATCATGCCTTAAATATGTGGGAGGTTTTCTGGACTCAAATTTGAGTGACACATCCACTTTCTTCCATCATCAATTCATCATGGAAACCATAAACCCTAATTTTCATATGTTCTAGTATATATGTTAATGATTCCAATTTTCATATTTGTATTTGACTGAAGGTCCAACAATCTTGCAAATTATCAAATTGATATTTCAATTTGATAAACCAAATATGAAATGAATCCAATCATCATTTGATATCATCACAAGAGAGACTAATGTAAGTAATCTTGCGACGAATTTGCTATACTATCGACAAAAAAAGTTCGTCGATAATTTTATGCCATTGGTATGTAATTTTGTACAAAAATAATGGATCTTAGGGACTAAACCAAGATCAAGAGGGGGTGTATGTAACATCTCGCTCTGGCACATTGAGCAAACTTATTCTTTGAGGACACTTTCTCGCAAGTGATCCGGATTATTATGCTATTAAAAATTTTGATTTTGATTATGAGGCATTATGGGTTGATGACATGTTGTTTTACTGCATTGACATAGACAGGTGCTATTGAATCGGTTTGCTGAGTTTGTAGGAGTTTGGACCTCGAGGATGCAGAGGCATTGATGGAACCCCTTGGACTCCAAATCAAGTTAGGGAGTGTACCATTGGGGTTTGATTATTTTACTGTGATATTAGTGCATATGATTAGATGATATGATATGGATATGTTCTGACATGTTTTTTTGATGATGTAGGCTGACGATAGCCTACCGAATAGACTCACATGTGGGGTAAAGGGGTCACGCACAACTACTAGAGATGTTGAGGGAGAGGTGTGGACAACAGCCCTGCCACAACCTACTAGCACTCCCACCATGGCTTGAACTGTAGGTTAACATTTACCTAGTTTGAGAGGACCCATGATGTCATGAGGGTAGACTGTGAAAGTCACTCACGATGATTCTAAGGGGTGCATAATAAGGCAGGGGCCTTATTCCTTAGAGGTCCTTAGTCTCCCACAAGTTCACCTGGCAGAGTATTGACTCCAGGGGGTTTTTATGTCTACCAAGTCAGTCAAGAGGCGAGTAACACCCTTGGAGCACGTGGTGCATCCTGAAGGGCACGTCACGCAAGAAAAATGGAAATAGGTGAGTGGCATCCTTGGAGAACATAGTACGTCCTAAAGGGCATGTTCGAAAGGAAACAAATGAGGCGAGTGGCACCCTTGGAGCACCTAGTGCATCCTGAAGGGCATGTCGCGTTGTTTTGATAAATGAATGAACCTAGATGGCCTTAGGATGAAAAATGTGATAATATTTTTTAAAAACATTTTTCCCTAATAAAATGTCGCCCATCATGAAAATTAAGGTCTAGGTCTAAATCATGCAAGAGAGATGAGTGTAAATAATCTTACGATGAATTTGCTATACTATCGACGAAAAAAGTTCGTTGATAATTTTATGCCATTAGTCTGTAATTTTTTACAAAAACAATGGATATTGGGGACTACACCATGGTCAAGGAATGAGGAATGAGGAACTATGAACGAGGAACAAAAATTATAGGAGGACTAGACACCGACAACAGGGACCTACGAATGGGGTGAATGTTGAAATTTTTTCAAACAGTTTTTGTATGCACTGAAATTTGTCATTGATAGACTATTGGCATGCCTTAATGATATGGGAGGGTTTCTGGACTCAAATTTGAGTGACACACCCACTTTATTCTATCATCAATTCATCATGGAAACCATAAACCCTAATTTTCATATGTTCTAGTAGATATGTTAATGTTTCCAAGTTTCATATTTGTATTTGACTAAAGGTCTAGCTAGCTTGCAAAGTATCAAATTTAGATTTCAAGTTGATAAACCAAATATGAAATGAATCCAATCATCATTTGATATCGTTGCAAGAAAGATGAATGTAAATAATCTTGTGACGAATTTTCTATACTATCGACAAAAAAAGTTCGTCGATAATTTTATGCCATTAGTATGTAATTTTGTACAAAAAATAATGGATCTTGGGGACTACACCATGGTCAAGGAATGAGGAACGAGGAACAGAAATTGCACGAGGACTAGACACC
Organism: Picea mariana; assembly: GCA_032191745.1. Lineage (NCBI taxonomy): Eukaryota > Viridiplantae > Streptophyta > Pinopsida > Pinales > Pinaceae > Picea > Picea mariana. The sequence goes on from JASDQU010104537.1 coordinate 115,198, forward strand.
AAAAACAGGGAGCTGCGAATGGGTCCACCATTCAAATTTTATATGTCTCATCAACCTTTAGTATTTGTCATTGTTTGGTTAGTTGTTATTCACTGAGGGGATAAGCTGAGGCATTCTTGAAATTTCCTCGAGCTCTTCCAATATTGACTTGTATTTTATTCTTCTAAATGTCGTCAACTATCTACCATAACATCTAAGAAAGGAAACGATTTTTCTAATGGAATATTCCCACCAAATTAGAATTCAACCTTTGTCCCCTCGGGGCCTTGGACTTAGCTTCCATATTTTGGGGTGGATAACTTCCCCCACTCCCCTATTGAGCAACGGGTTTGCTTCCATATTTATAAGACCATGCAAATAATTCTTTCTATTCTTAAATATGTTAATTGCTTGGCTAGCAATTCTATCCTACACTCAATTCCCATTATGATGTGTTGAGGTGCATTCTTCATTTCTACATTAATTTTTTGAGTGGGTATACATTCCTTGTATTTAAGAACAACTTAGTTAGTATGGTCATGGGATATCTTCATTGAATTTTACATTTACCAGTGGTAACATTGGTCAAGCCGTGTGATGGGTAATTTTCCTTCTCATAATTCACTTGAGTGGATTCTTCCCTTTGGGTTTAGTTATTAGTTTTGATTCTATATTATAGAAACAAAAAACTTAGATTATCCATATTCCAATGCTACAATGATCCACTATCAAATGATTTATTTCCTCTAAGAAATCCTCTAGTTATACTACCCTTTACCTTTGCATTCATATAGTTCATCTTGCCTGCTTCTAGAGGATTCACTAGAAATAGACAACTCCTCATTCACTATTGCAACTTATTAAATCAATAATTATTCAATATTCTTCTTTTTTTGAATGCAATTGTGTTGGTTCACTAATCATCAATGACTATTCCTCCTTTTTGGTGGTCACAATTTTGGTTTCTCTAAATATTTTTGTCTCCATCATAATGATTATACTATAATCACCATATAATATTATTAAATTGGGTAGAGTGAGATCTTCTATTTCCATATGAAATTGAAATCATTAATAATCCAATTGATAATGTTGCAGTGATCCTTGGAATCTATTGAATGAATTCAATATGAAATGTTCATTGATCACCTTGTTGAAGCGATTGATGTATTTTATTGTCAACCAACAACTCTAGTGGCCTCAATTTTGATTTCTCTAACTTTCCCCATGTATCCTTCATCATATTGTTTACTATGGAACCATCATTCAATAACATATTGGTTAGAGAGAGATCTCCTATTTCCATATGTATTTTTGTGCTCCATCCTTTTCTATGATCATAATGTTTGTAACCTATACTCCTTGTTTCATCGTATCAATAATTTTTTGGTATTGATGTCATTAATAGTCTAATTGATTGTCATGATAGCCCTTTGAATATGTAGAATTAATTCTTCCCAAGTTTCTCATTGATCACCTTGTTGAAACCCTAGTTATAGCTTTTAGCATCTATCAACTCATTGTTCAATAATGTGTAGGTCAGCATGAATTATCTAGTTTTCTTATTTGTATCATGCATTCCATGTTCTATGGAAATCAACACATATTCTCTCTCTTGTGCTAGTTTGAACATTCTTTTCATTTGGTTCCTCATTTCTCTAATGTGCGTTGGTTGACATAGATTATTTTGTCTTTGTTTCAACAAACACATTCTACTTAATTGTTTTCTTAAGACAATGAATTTACAATTCTCTACTAATGATTATCCTATTATTTGGGTGTCACTAGACACATCTTCCTTTTCACCTATGTCAATTGACATAGCCATGACCTTTGTATTCTCGAGATTTAGGGCCATGTTATGGTAGGATTTGATGTTGTTTTAGTGCTCTTCATGTCTAAATGTTGTATTAGGGGTTATGGTATTTAATCTCATTAGGAGTTACAAGTCAGATAAAGGTTACATTGTTTTAGAATTGTGCTTTATAGGGATTAGGTGTTAATGTTTATAGGGGTTAGGTATGGTGAGAATTAAGGGTTAGGTATGGTGAGAATGGTGTTACATGGTTTTCAAGGAGTGTAGGGCCTATATTATGGTGCAATGTAGTGTAGTCTATAACAACAATATCTATGCCAAACCTCAAAATGGATAGTACCATATCTTAATGTTCATAAGACAAATAGTATTGGTATGTTTCCTTTGTGGATATGGTGGCTCAAGCCCTTAGTACACATGATGCCAAACAATGAAATGTAACAATTTTACTATTGAATGATAGTGTTATGTCACCCATGGTTAAGGAAAGAACTTAAGGTTCTCAGGTCCTATTTGAATCTTCTTAGAATTGAGATCCATTACATAGTCATTGAAAAAAGACAAAAGACTTATGTAGTGGATACTAATTGAGAATATAAGTATTATGGGATAAAGGGGTTTTTAAGGGCTAGAGGTTATGTTCTTTAAGAATGTAGGTATAGGTTGATGACATTAGATGTAAGGGTTCATAAGGATTTTGTCTTTATAATGATAAAGGGTTAAGGGTTATAATTGCTAAGTGTTAAGAGAGTTAAGAGATTATAAGAAATATGTGTAAGGAGTTATTATGGTTTGGGGTTTTCAAATTTAAGGGTTATAAGGGTTAAGTGTTAGGGGTGATATAGGTTTAGTGGGGTTTATGTATATAACCATTAGTGGATATAGCTAAACACTTAGGGTTAATGGGGTTATAGAAACAAGAAGCTATACATATTATAAGGGTTAGTGGAAATGGGTTAATATTGGATAAAAGTTAATATTTATTGGGGTTAGTTGTAACATGGGTTATATAGATAACGTGTAAAGGATTGAGGCTTTTAGGAGTTAAGGGTTAAGTGTGATTGTGATTTATGTGGTTACTGGTTAAAACAATTATAATGGTTAGGGGTTGTATTGCTTATAGATTATATTGGTTATAGGGGTTAGTAGTTATAATTGTTGGGGATTAAGGGTAAGATAGTTTATAGGTTAGGATTGACATGGTTTATATGGGTTCATGGTTACAAAGGTTAAATGGGTAATGGGTTTTAGAATTTGTGGCTTGGGGCCAATATCAATTATAGCAATCAAGGGTTATAATAATTAAAAAGTAAGGGTTAGAATGATTATATTGGCTAGTGGTTATTTTGGTTAGGGGTTATGGTTCATGGGTTATCATAGATTAGAGTTTTAGGATTAGAGGTCATATTTGTTCAATTTAGGTATTCTAAGGGTTATAGGGTTTATACCAATTAAGGTAATAGTAGTGAGGGTTTATAGGGGTTTGAGAATAGGGCTTATCCTTTATAAATGTTACAAGAGTTAAAGGTTAATGAATATATGAGTTAGGGGTTATGGTAGTTAAGCTCATTAGGAGTTACAAGTCAAATAAAGGTTATATTGGTTTAGAATTGTTCTTTATAGGGATTAGGGGTTAATGTTTATAAGGGTTAGGTATGGCGAGAATTAAGGGTTAGGTGTTAGGGATGATAAGGGTTATGGTGTTATAGAGTAAATTGGCTATATGGTTTGAGTATTATAAGTATTAATGTTTGTGATATTAAGGTATTAGATGCTTAGGGTTAATAAGTTAGGCTTTAGCTATTTGGGGTTTATAAGTTAGAAATTATAGAGGTTATTCATTAGGGTTAACATAGGTGATAGACTAGTACTAATGATGGATAGATGTAATAGTTAATGTACATGTTTGGGGTTATAAGGGTTAAAGATTAGGGTTAAATTTTCAAGGTTTTAGGGGTTTGGGATTGTAAAAATTGTAGTGTTTATGAGTCAAATGTGTTTGGGGAAATAAATTATAGAGATTATAAGGGTTAATGGCCATAGGTTCTTAGGGGTTAGATGGTTATTTGGTAGTAGTGGTTGTACGTAATAGTCTTAAAAATTATAGTTACAGGGGTTACATATTATAAGGGATATGGGTTAAACTTTAGGGATGAAAAGGGTTAAGGGTTATAGAGGTTATGGGTTTAGGGTTCCATATATTAGTGTATATAGTTATTAGTTGATAATACTTATAATTGTTATGGAATGTTAGGGATTGTTTTTTATAGAGGTTAAGGATGAAACATGTGACACAAATTATAATTGTTATGGATCATATCAATTACTGCATGTGCTAGGGACAAGGGGTTATAAGAGTTCGAGGTTAGATATTACATTAAGGGTTAGCAGTTATATAATTTAGGGATTAAGGGTTATTAGGGACAGGGGTTAGGGTACTTTCTTGATAGTGAATGACAATTAAATTACAGATGATATAATGTTCAAGGGTTATAAAGATTATGGGATTGGGCTATAGGAATTAGGTGTGAAAGATATTAGAGGGGTTAGTGGTTTTCCATTCCCCTATGGATAATATGAGCATGAATATTGGTGCTGGAAGTTAGGGGTTTTAATGACTCATGCACCCCAGAGGATATCTGGTGAATTGACGATGCATGTAGAGAAAGTCCTTTCTATGACCTACTGTGGGTGGGCCTAGATGTTATTGATGGTGCTAAAGCACCAAATCACCTCCTATCACAATTAATAATGGTGGAATTGTGCCTTTGGGATAGTACTATGTGTTTTATTTCAAGAACATACCCATGCTTCAACCACATGTCAATATCTGAGATGGAGGTCCTAAGGTTCTAAGTATGTAATGGTGGGGTCAGTTGTTAAGGTGATGGGGATGTAGGATTTAAGGGAATTTGTTCCCTCTTCCCTAATCATGACATCCATTTGTATTATCTATGTATGATTTTGAATTATTCTAAGCCTTACTAGTACCCAAATAAAATATTATGGAAAATGGGTTTGTTAGCAACATGGAATGTTAATGAAATGAAGTGGGTTTTCTTTCTATCATGGAGAAGTTCATTGATGGGGCACAAAATTGAGTGTGTGAGTTAAGTGCATCAATTATCTACATTGGTCAATTATGTGAGTTAAGTGCATCAATTAGCTACATTGGTCAATTGTTATATCGGTTAAGTGAATTAGGATATTTGGGTGGCTTAGAATAGTGTTTTTGGGTAGGTTCCTTGGTGGCCATGTTTGGAATTAGGAGTAATTAGCACATTAGGGTGCAATTTCTTGGGTTGATGTGATAGCTACACCCACCCTTAATCCAACACTAACATTAATAGTGGTTAGTTGTGTGATCTAGTTTCATGCATTAGGTTCATGGGTTGGGTGTGTGGGTATGTGCATAAATTAGGTGTATGTCTTATAATTGTAACTTGTGTCTTGATCAATATGTTCATGGATTTAGTGCATGGGTTAGATACACATGCCAAATATGTAGTGGCATCCATCACAATGTTGATCTGAAGAAAAATCCCCAATTGGATATATGATAAAATCCAAGCTTTCCAACAAAGTGTTCCAAGGGGAGAGGACCAACATAATGCTAAGCCAGCCCCATGCATACAACTTCCAAGAGAGAATGGTATAGAATAGTTAGAAGGACTAGGGTTGCTAACTAAATGAATTGTGTTGTGTTTCATTCATCAAATTACCAAGTACCCCATGGTAATTTATCTTTAGGAGACCCAAATGAGTGGAAATGAGTTTCCACCCATAGGTTCGACGACCAATGCCAAGTTCACAAAATCCAACAACACAATAACAATTATATCAAGAGAGAATCCATCAATGGTGGCACAACATTGGAAGGGATAAGACAAAGGATCAACATAGAGGAGGAAGGTTTCTCTCATGAATGACACAAGTTCCCAAGGAATGTGATTGCATTTCAAGTACAATGTCCAACTATAACCCATCATGGGAAGTAATTTCCCACTGAGACATCATGGGTGTGAATTAACTTGGCATGTAGTTGGGTTTCACGAGTGTAAATTAATTTTGAGTGTAGTTTCACTTTCTCCATAATCGCAAGGATTTGCAACAACGAGGATATGTTATTGTCACACTATCCATAAAGGCATTCTAAACAATGTAACATCGCCCCAAAACCATTGATAATTGTCCAACAATTGGCTTTGTCCCTAGTACCACAGGCATTAGACCTTACACCAAAATCATTGTTATTTGTTTGATGGGATATTTATCTAGGGTTATGAGTGTGTCTGCCTTGCCACTACTCTCAATGTTCCTAATGCGGACTCTACTCCAATGTCATGATATAAATCTTGTGATTGTGGGGTATTAACACTTGTTCTCGGTGAAATAATATATTAACACTTGTCAGGGTATTGACACTTGTCCTAGATTATTATTATTATTATATCAATTATATATATTATATTAAATATTAAATAATTTATATATATTAATTATATTAAAAATAATAAAAATAACAAAACATAAAAAAACAAAAAAATAACAAATTAAAAATAAAAATAAAAATAATAATTGAATTGTATAATGAGCCCGCGCCCATATTTCACACACAAAAATAAGCCCACAACAACACTAGAAAGAAAACCCCTAGCTGAAACCCCGCCATTCTAGCCCAATGCGACGAAGGAGATATGGTGTGAGAGGGAGCAGAGGAGAGAACCTTGACCACCTTTCAATCGAACCCAGCTGAACCCGACCACCATTCAATCGAACCCGACCACCATTCAATCAAACCTAGTGAGAGAGAGGAGAGAACCCCCATGCAGTGGAGATAAGGAGGCCCTACACCTACACAACGAATTGTGGCAGTCGAGTCCAACACACTTGATCAAGTGACGTCGAGACTAAGGGAGAGGGAAAGGATGTTAAGTACCTCTGCACACTTGAATTTACATTGCTAATTTGAGATTAGTATTTTTATTTTTACAAGTTTGGTTAGTTCCATTTTTGTGCTGGAAGGAGATGGACATCTCACCTTCTTCTTCCCTGCCCATATGCCCTAATAATTGCAGGATTTCCTACACCTTCTTCTCCCTTTCCCATATGCCCTAAGAATTGTTTTTATGCAATATTTAGATCCCTAAGAATTGGATTTCCTACGCCTTCTTATCCCCTACCCATAAATGTCCAAAAGGGTTAGTGGATGGCCTTAAATGGATTACTTCGACCTCCTGTAGCTCTATTTTCCACTTCTAGTTGACTAGTAGAGATTAAACTAGTTCAAACAGGCAGAAAAAATTACAGAAAACCCACAGAAAATTGCTTCCATAGTCCAACTGGCACAATTTGCCCTTGACTTGAGATCCATGCCAAAATCATGAGTTTGACTTGTGTTGACTGATTCAAACTTGGTTAATGTGAGTTTGAATCAGTGACCTTTGGATCGGCTTGGTTGGAGGCTGATCCAATTCAAACTCAGAAAATTGCAATTTAAAGTGTGATTCTTGTTTCACTGAAAATAACTCTTTAACCAAACATATCATAGATCTCCCATATTTTTGTAAATTGTATCTGTTGAAGGCAATAGATTTTGATGTTTGTTTGAAAAAAATGACACTTGTTATGGGAGAGCCTCAAGGAAGTCTCGAAGTATGTGTATACATTGCAAAATTTTTTTCACAAAATTAGAATAATATGGAGAAGATTGGCCATACTCATCGAGTTGTCATGTCCAGAGAATTGAAAAATAAAAATTTTTGTCGAGTCCTATAATGTATACTAGGAAAGCCATTAACAATAGTGACACAGTACAGTCCATTTTCTGATTTAAAACATGTTCAAGTTTTCTTCTTTTATTGGTTAGTTTGGTTGTGGATGTTAGATTGGAAAAAATGAGAATTATGCTCAAAGAGTAGTTCAAAATTTGAAAAGGACAGTTATCTCCTTGAGATAGTGAGAATTTATTTTATGACAACTGATAAATATCAATGTTTCAATAGTGCCTTAATCCTAATCTAGGTGAAACAATTGTTAATATTGCACCTCCATGATTCCAAAACATCATAGGGATCCAATAGTGTCATTGCCATTGTCATTTGTAACCTCAGAAGATGTAGTATTCCCCTTGGTAGATCATATTCAGCCTTTGATCCCATAGGTAGAACATATTTTTCCTTAGTAAATCCCCTTGGTAGACCGGGAGCTGTAGTTTTCTTCTAAGAGGTCATATGTTCAAATCCAGAGGGGGGGCAGGGTATGTATACCTCCATAGATTTTACCAGTAAAATCGTTGGGTGGAGGGGGTCTCATACACCAATTTTGTTTTTGGCTTGGTTGTGATCTTAAAAATAGATTATTATTATTACTACTACTAAAAGAAGACAGAAGAGAGAACCCCTCAATCAACACAACCATGCCCCATATCCCTTATTTTGACAAGATCTTTGACAATTTATTGATCTTCAGAGATGCTCTTTCCAGCCCCATAATTTCTTTTGATCTTGCTAATAATATTTACTCCATCATGTTAGGAGGTCCTTATTCTCATCTACTAGTCGTCATTAGCTCTTTTTCCAGCATTTAATGAGTGCTCCTTGACTGATCATATTTATATTGCTTAAAACTATAAATACTAATCTCCCAATCACCGTCACTTTAATGTCGAAGTTAGCTACATCATTATGAATCACTATACCAAGCCTTGCCGATCCATGTTTATCATAAGTAATTTCAAGGTCATGAGGCCATCGTCTCATTCTAGATCACTAATAACCCTATCACTGCCTAGCACAACAAGTTCATAATTTGTTGTAACAAATCATTGCCACCCAGGTTCTACTCTCATCAAGTTCAACTCCTCATAATCCACAACTGCCCATCATACTAAGAAGTTAATCCAGTGTCATCTCTTCTTTCATACATTTTTGTTGTAGGTTTCCCTATTGGGTCCCTTGAACCAACTATTTGTACAATATTCTTTGACGCATTTCTATTAGGTCCTTCATGGTGACGTTAACTTTATTTTCATTATTTGAAGCCATCATCTATCTTAGAAAAGAATGCCCATGTTGGTGTCTGCGTATCTTTTGATCCCAATAGCTTGAAGCAAGATGCCAAACATTTTTTGAGGACAGAAAATAAAATCTTGAAAAGACCTAAATAACCTTCTACAGTGTCTCCCATAGTGGATTATATTTCTGTATTATTTTCTATTCGATTTCAGAAAAACATACTTTCCATCCATGCAAATTTTCAAAATTAATGTCTACAAACATGTATATTTTTTTGCCCATCAAGTTGGTGAAGAATGACAATATACTTTGGAAAACCATTGAACATATGCTTCTATCAAATGACTTCTTTGAAGTCATTGAGATAGTGGCACATGGGACTTTTGGTAGCCATTTGTTGCTTCAAAACATGTGACTTCACCATATTCCCCTTGCAGTGTTATAGAGGAACTCCAAATACAATACATTATGTGGTGCTTTCTGATGGACATTGTTGTTAATTTCAGTACAAATATAACATCGCTAAATCCTTATTTTTTTATAATTAGACCACCAGACAAGATGTAAGCAACCAACAATGTTTTTCTTTGCCAAGCTATTAGCAATATGTACAATAGATCCATCTGTTCAAGAAGATGTTTCTTATCACACTAACATATTTGGCCCATTTTACAACGGTTGTTTCGACGCTATCGCGACGTTATGTCGTTGATATGGAGAATAATTTGGAGTCTCTAAAACATCGGTTTAAGTGACGTGGCATTTGCGACAAACTTGATCAAACGTTGCACAAGCAACGATATAGGAAAACAATATCAAACCAACTTTTCGTCTAAATTGCGACAACAGCTTTTATAGCTAAATCGACGCATCAATAGAAGTCGTCATTGCATATTCGACAACAAATTTTTGTTGTTTATGTAGCTAAAATGACACAACAATAGAAGTTGTCGTCGCATATTCGACGCCACTTTTCGTTGTTTATATAGCTGAACCGTTGCATCAATAGAAGTTGTCGTCGCCTATTCGACAACAACTTTTTGTTGTTTATGTAGCTAAACCAACGCATCAATAGAATTTTTCACCACCTATTCGATGACAACTTTCCGTTGTTTATATAGCAAAACTGTTGCATCAATAGAAACTGTCGTCGCATAGGCGACGACATCTTTTCGTTGTTTATATAGCAAAATTGTCGCATCAATAGAAATTGTCGTCGCATCAATAGAAACTGTCATCGCATAAGCGACGACATCTTTTTGATGTTTATATAGAAAAACCGTCACATCATTAAAAGTTGTCGTCGGATATGCGATGCCCAAAATTTATTTAGAAAAAAAAATAAAAAATTATTTTGGGTGTCAATTTTGATATTAATATTAATATTAAATCCCAAAGGGTATTGCATGAGCCCCGTATTGATTTCACAAAGCCTTGGGACTTATTTGATGGAGCTTATCAAGGCTCTCCAAAAATGTGTGGGGATGGAGTCATACTCTTTTTAGATCATTACCACTTCTTCTCCTTAAAATATGGAGCAGGACTGGGAGCAAATAACATGGTTGAATTCTACACCCTCTAGATGTTGATGAAAGTGGCACTTGAAAAAAATATTAGGTGTTTGCAGGTTCTTGGAGATTTTAAGTTGTTGATGGATTGGGATAGTGGAAAATTTAATATTACATATTTGATCTTGGAGCCAATCGAGGAGGCCTCATTTTTCCATATCTACATGGATTTTAATAACAAATAGGATATGTTGTCAAAATAAGCCATCATGCTACAAGGATCCTTGTTGGAATGTGAATATAAGGACAATGCTCTACTAGAAGCTACTCAATTGTCTATGTTTTGATGTTTTGTTGATAGGTCTTGGGGTAGAGATAGAATTATGTTTTCTTGGAGGTTAAAGATGATTCTAGTTATGTTTTCTCTAGATTGATTTTGTATGTCTATGTAAGAATCATATATGGATCTCTTCTGGAAGATGAAATGTATATGTCTAGGTTAGTATCAGGGAAGATGAACTGAACCAAAACACTAGCTTATGTGTATTTTTATTTCCTATTGAGATATCA
>JASDQU010104537.1:148157-164564 GCA_032191745.1 Picea mariana
GGGGTAGAGAGGGAGAGTGAGAGTGAAATAGAGAGGGGGGGTAGATGTAGGAGAGGGAGGAAAAATATAGAGAAGGAAATTATTTCTAAGAGCACATGTGAGTTCCTAGATCACATGTGTGCTCCTAGAACGTGTGCACGCTTGCTTGAATTCAAATTTTTTGGGTAGGATTGACAAGGTGTATGTTGACTTGGTTGGATCAGATTTAGTTTTGGGATGACAAACCTAGTGGTTCGGTCTGTAAATTGATACAAAACTCCATTTTTTTGAATACCCCTCTATACCTCTGTCTTTGACATTATTTTTCTATAGAATAAACAATTCAATTATTGTTGAAACTATAAGAATAGATCGATTAGGCTATGAAAATTTTAAATATATATATATATATATATATTAAATTAATATTGTTTACTATTTCTAATCTATTTTTGTCTTCACATATATACAAATTCTAGAATACATACCTCTCTTATTTATGCTATAACCTTTTCCTAGCTTAACCATTTCTCAAATGAGTTATATGCAACACTACAAGAGAAAAATAATTATGATTTAAAAAATAATAAATTTTTTTGATCATGTTAAGACCCTTTTAGCCTGCACGAACAAAAGTGTTTGTAATTTCACGCATATGTTGGATTTGATAATTTAAAAAATATATATTATTAATATTAAAAATTTCCAAAAAATACACAACATGAGAAAAACAGTTTCTCTAAGAGTATACAATTTTTTGGAATGAAATTCTATGGTTAAGACACTCAACACCTGCATGAATGAAAACATATACCTTATATTTTGTTGGAAAATTAAGATACCAATTTTAGAAAGAAACAAATTTGACCTAGTTATTCACAATATCTATGAATAAAACTTGTATATTCAGAAATCTAATTCAATTTCCTACATTTCATATTGTTACACCACATTTAAATTTGTTGTAAAAGTACCTTGAATAATCCTTCCAAGTTAACAAATTGTTGTTTTTCTTGGTTTCCATTGCCACCAACGCGCCATGAGAGACCATCATTAGCTTGCACTCAAACGTAGGATATTGGAAGGAGGGATGATTTTAGGGGACAAATTTCACTCATGGGATAATTTTCCATGGTTTTTCCAAAAACGAGATTCGCTATTTTAAAAATGATTTGCCCAAATTCTATAAGATAAATTTAATTTACCTTAAAATTTGCCAAAATTTTATATAAAACTATATAAAACCATTAGAAATTTGAAATTTTTACAAAAATATCGCCAATCATTTATAGTTTTCATATGAAGGATTAGTAAGATTCACCAAGGTTTCTACATTTTAAAATAAATTTCCATCCCTAAAATCATCCCTGAAGGTCCTCCTTCCATAATGGGAAGTCTTATACGTGCCTACTCATGCAAACATGCATTTTCTTAATGCATTCAATCAACATGTTGTTGATGAGCACTTCCACTCACATTCATTAATGACACATTTGTTCACAAATTTTCTTGCAAGGATCTCAATCATCCTTGGCTACCAAAGGTTCTTCCCTCTATCATTCAAATTATTTTCCTAAATATTACCCTTCTTTGGTGTCGATGGGATATAATAGCAACTCATAAACACATACATATCATTAAGATAATACAAATTTTAGTTGTCCCTATAATCATGCATCTATCAACATTCACATGCATCAACGTATCAGTTTCTCATCCTGGAGAAACACAATAGACAACACAAAAGGAGTTAATGGATTCTTCCATTTTTCCAACTCCTTTTACATAGTCTGGAACTTTCAGTCAAGGTGGGTTATTTCCAAGACCTCGTCGTCTTTACTTAATATCTCTCGACCAAGATCATTCATTTAAACATATCTATTAGCTTACTTTATTTTCAATAGTTTTACTTGTTTTCACACATATTCTTTTATGGCATACAAATCTATTTAACAAATAATAGATTTCGAAGTGACACTCCTACATATTGAAAAATTTGCAACGACCACTTGCGACGAAAGTACTACTTCTTTGCAACATGTAAGAGAAAAAGTTCATTTTTTCTAAATCCACCCCGTAGTCATCACTATATCGATGCCAATAGTTTGACTAAATTAGTATGGTCAAAGTTTGTCGCAAGAGCAATGACTGTAGCTTTCCCATCGCTCTTGTGAAGAACTTTGACCATACTAATTTACCTTAAAATTGACCGTTCAAAATGACTTGAATTTCTTGCGATGACTGTAGTTTGTCCATTGGGCTTGCAACAAACTTTGACCATAATAATTGACCTTGAAATTGATCGTTGAAAATGACCTAAAATAAATAGGTGGAAAATAAATATTTTTAGGTCACTATTGTCGCAGTTGTGACAATAGTGACCTAAAATTGGCCTAAAATATTTGATGACTTAAATATGTTGCAACAATCTTGCTATAATAACAATGGCTCCAAAAGGGTATTTTTGTGTAGAAAAATGTCACAGAATGTTGTTAGAGGTGGGTAAAAAAGTAAAGCGGGTGGATAGGGTGATGGTAGATGTTATTTCCCTTGTAAAAAATGTTGTCTCAGACATCCCGTAAGAATTTTAATAGCAACAGCTAGAAAACATTGTAGGAAATATGGTCACATTGATTGTGGATCGAATGAATATCGTCCCATGGTAATTAGCTATATATTCATTATCTTTTTTTATTTTTTCATTTTTATATAAAATTATATATATGTATATATATTTTTTGAATGTTTGTTATAGTATACACAAATTTTGCATGATTGTTTGTAATTATAAAGTTAGAGTTTCCCTCTAACTTTTCGAAGAATATTGCACCAAGTATTAGTAGAAATGATGTTGTACAAGCTGAGGAACATCATCATGACCAAGAAAATGAGGCTCTCATGGAAGAAAATGATGGGACAAATCAAGTTAATGATCCCATGGAAGAAGATGATGGGACAAATCAAATGATCCAAGATTTTTTTTTGTAGCCGGATGAGGATGGGGAAAATGTTGGTATTTATGATGAACCTCTATTAGAAAAGGAAAATAAATGAATTTATGAAGGATCAAGAGCAAATCTTCTCCCTGCTACATTGTTGCTAGTGAACTTGAAATTTATGAATAATTTATCAAACACTTGTATGAAACAGATACTAAGGTATGTAATATGTTTCATCTCATACTATACATAAATGTTGATTTTTTTTTAAAAAAAATTTAGTGTTAATTAATGTGTAAAATAAGAATGCAATTTTTACAATTAATATTCTTACATTAACTAGTCGTATGTTATGTTTTAGATTGTTAGGTGAATTTTTGTTACCATCGTCAAATATTTTACCTCACACATATCGAGGTTTGCATGCCATAATGAAAGACATTGGAATAGATTATCAAACTATAGATACATGTCCTAATGACCATATTATATATTATGGACAACATGCTTTGAAAACTGAATGTTCGCAATGTCTTATCTGTAGATATCGAACCGATCAAGTAACAAAAATGGTGCCTCGAAAGTTTCTTCGTCATATTCCCATAATTCCACGTTTGCAATGATTGTTCAGGTGTGAAAGAATATCACAATTTATGGATTACCATGCACATAACAAAAGTGGAGATGGTGTTCTTAGAATGCCTACCGATGGTTCTGCATTTAGGGAAATTGAGGAAAAATGGGCAGATTTCAAAGAGGAACCTAGTAATGTTAGGCTTTCATTCGCAGCTGACGGTGTTAATCCATTTGAAGAGCTTAGGTCTATTTACTCAGTGTGGCCTATTTTTGTTATCAAAAATAAAATTCCTCCTTGGATGTCAATAAAGAGGGAGCACATAATGTTGACAATGGTTGTTCTAGGTATTTGTTTACATTAATTTTTTTAATTTAACATTTTCATTTGTTTCAATTTTTGCAGAATATCTTTTGTTTATTTATTTAATTATATATATTACATTATATCATTCCTTTAGTAATTATGTGTAATTTCAAACAAATATTAGGTAAGTACCAGGTTAAATATATGAATGTATATATCGAGGCTCTTATCAATGAGATACTAAAGTTATGGGTTGGCATGACAATGTATGACATATGTAAACCAATCAGGAAGAAGAAATTCAAATTTCGTGGAATACTTTTATGGACAATTCATGATGCCCCTGGACTAACACATTTTTGTGGTATGTATAAGCATTCTAATATTGCTCTTTAATACTATATAATATTTTAATGTTATCATGGTACATGTTTACTTTTTTAATAATCTCATCGTATAATTGACATTAATCCATTTGTTGCAGGTCTTCAAACAAAGGGTAAATTTGCATGTCCAGTTTGTGGCCCTAAGATGAAGTATCATCATTCAAAAAGTTTAGGAAAGGTGGTGTTTGATGATTATAGGCACCTTCTTTCTAAGAACCATAGGTATCGTACTACTGAAAAACATAATTTTGATGGGAAAGAAGAGACTGGTTTAAAACCACGAAGAATGACACCTCACCTATAGAGGTTGGAATCTAATAGAAATCATCAAGGTACTCAATTTAATAATGTATTGTAGCTCATGTAATGTTTTAAATGTTTATTTTAATCATTGAATTTATTTTACTGTATTTGATAATTATTTTTGTGATTTCTTTTATACTTCATGAAGGCCGCAATCATCATGAAGGTATTTATAATGGGCTTCCATGAGGAATGAAATCTTATCCCACTCAATTGATGAAGTTTCCCTAATACGAGGAGCTAAAAATAGCTCATTTGTTTGATACAATGCATATCAGGAAGTATGTGACTGAAACGTTATGTAAAATCATAGATGTTAGGAGGGACAAAGAAAAAATTGTCAAAATTTGTACTGACATTCAGGAAGTCAATCATGCAATGCAAAGTGTGATCCGATATTTAAAATATATTAAATGGAGTACTAGACTGAAATAACCTTCCATGGCAATTAACAGAGAAAAAAAACAATGATGTAAAAGAGGTGATTCAAATAATTAAATTTCCCACGGGTTTTGCTTCAAACATAAAAAATATCTTAATGAAGAAAGGTGAATTTGGTGGGGTAAAAACACATGATTGACATACCCTCATTAAGGTAATAATTTTGGTATACATATTTATATATATTGGCCTTATAGATCTTTTATTTTTTATTTTATTTTTACTTGTCTACTTTGGTCGAAACAAATAACGATTCATTTTTTTGTTAAATATGTTCTACTGCTATATCTCCCAAACAACTTTGACAACAACACCAAACAAGTCATACATTATCTTAGAAAATACATGAGGTAAGACGTAGTTGTGATTTATATTCAAAATGTTCTTTCAAATTATTGTTGTACTTAATGACATGTGTTTTACTTGTAATGCAATGTAATATATTATATTATGTTATGTTGAAACATGTTATTTTATTGTGTCATGATCTCATGTAGATGGTTATCATTGAAAGAAATCCATGAAGATGATATAAAGTATTGGAAGAGAGAAATTCCTCGTCTAATGTGTGAAATGCAAAATTATATACCTCCTACATTTTTCAATGCACAAGAACACTACCTCATACACCAAGTTGAGGAGATTGAAATTTGTGGACTTGTTCACACAAGGTCNGGTCAATGTGGATGGTGGAGAGGCACTTGAAATCATTGAAGGCGTTAGTTAGACGAAGAGAATGTCCTGAGGGTTCTATGGTGGAGGGATATATGGTATATCAATCCATGGTGTATATTATTCAATATCTTCCTAAATTAGCAGCGCCAACTATGCATGTAGTGGATCGCATTTGGGATGTGAACTCCATCAAAAAATTTGAAGATCAAGAGCATATGTTGGGGAAAGGTAGAATGAAAAAAATGAGAGGTAATATATTAATATTTGTGAAAATTTATATTATTAATACATATAAAGTTTTGTTTTTGTGTATATATGATCATACTCATTAATATATTTAAATTAATTTATTTCATAAATTATAAATATTTATAATTACCTACATATTGTACATTATAACTAATATTTAATATTGGTGAATTATGTTTTTTTTATTCAGTTTCTCTAGAGTGGGATGCATTGCATTTATACATTGAAAACAATCTTGAATGGATGAATGTATGGATTGAAAGATGTAAACAACATAATGGAGGTAGGTTATCATGGAAACGACTGTCTAAATTGGTTAGAGAAGCTTGTCGTAATGGAGATGCCAATGTTACGCAGAGGGAAATTGATCTAACATATGGTCTGAAAGATGGACAGGTAAGCCATTTCACCCATTTTATTCAGTTATTTTATATTTTACTAATGTGACTACATGTGTACTATATTTTTCAGATACTTTCGAAGTTATATAAATATATGTTAATTTATTAATTGGGAATGCATCTTTTACATATCTAACATATTGCAGTTGAAACACCACAAGGTTATGTGGTGCTATGGTTGTAAATTTCGCATCAAACAATTGGATGAAACAAGGAGAACTTCTGATAGTGGGATAACTGCAGTATTCCAGGTTACTAATGTTTCCTCTAGGAGTGTCAGACATCCTCGAGAATTTGAAAATAGATACTATGGGTATTTAAATGATATACTTCAGTGTGACTTTAATTCCTTCAAATTAGTTATGTTCGATGTCAAATGGTATAGGTTACCAATGCATGAACGTGATGAGGAAAGAACTGTTATTCAACATGCCAACGAATTTCCAATGATTGAAACAACAATGTTCGAAAGAGGACATGATCTCTATGTTTTTCCAAGCTAATGTGAACAAGTCTTTTACTCAAATGTTCCAGGTGAAAGGAATTGGTCATTTGTTGTTAGATATGATCCAAGAGGAAGGCCAATTAAGTATACTCATTTACAAGAAGAAGATGATTCGACAAAATATCATACATAGCTGGAAGATCATGCAGGGTCGACAGATGAAGAAGACGAAGAAGATCATGATCTAGGCGTAGGAGACAATATTGCAATTCTTGATGATGATGTCGATGAAAATATGCTCAAAAATGGCATTGATGACGATGATGATATCATCAATCCTTTCAACATCGTTTCAGAACCAGATGGTGATACAGATTTTGAGTTTGATGAAGAAGATCAAGATACAGAATAAGGATGATTACATAGATGTTGAGGTTGAATTAGGTACATGATTATATAATATTTTAATTTGTATGAATTTTTCTCTTAAAATAATTTACTTTTAATGTCATGGGTTAATTACATGTTTTTAAGTTTTATGCGACGTTTTTATATCCTAGGTTACATGTTGTTTAATTATTATTTGAAACCTGAAAATAGTTTTCAATATAGTAAAGTGCGTGGTAGACTAAAAATATCATTTAGAAGAACATAATTTCATGTACCTTCATTAACTTTTGTTTTTGTAGTTTCTATGCATGAATCTTAATAGGACATTTCTTTCAATTATTTTATATTTTATCAATTGGGTTTTGGGGATCAATTGAGAGTGATGTGAAGGGGAGGGGAGGGGCCATGTGAGCTTCCACCTTCATGTGGTTGCCATTGTTTAATAGAGGATAAATTATTCTTGAAACCAAGAGAATCTCTTTCATTTTTATACCATCATGATCGTATAAGATTTCATCAATATTGTTATCTATTTGAATCTTCTTAGAATTGAGATTCGTTACATAGTCATTGAAAAAAGACAAAATACTTATGTAGAAGATATTAATTTGGTCCTTCTATGGGACATTTTATGCCATTAGTATGTAATTTTGTAAAAAAATAATGGATCTTGGGGACTACGCCATGGTCAAGGAACGAGGAACGAGGAACGAAAATTGCACGAGGACTAGACACCGACAACAGGACCTGCGAATGGGGCCAACGTTGAATTTTTTTCAAACAGTTTATGTATGCATTGAAATTTGTCATGGATATACTATTAGCATGCCTTAATGATATGGGAGGTTTTCTGGACTCAAATTTGAGTGACACACCCACTTTCTTCCATCATCAATTCATCATGGAAACAATAAACCCTAATTTTCATATGTTCTAGTAGATATGTTAATGATTCCAAGTTTCGTATTTGTATTTGACTGAAGGTCCAACAATCTTGCAAAGTATCAAATTGATATTTCAATTTGATAAACCAAATATGAAATGAATCCAAGCATCATTTGATATCATCACAAGAGAGACGAATGTAAGTAATCTTGCGACAAATTTGCTATACGATAGACAAAAAAAGTTCATCGATAATTTTATGCCATTAGTATGTAATTTTGTACAAAAATAATGGATCTTGGGGACTAAACCAAGATCAAGAGGGGGTGTATGTAACATCCCTCTCTGGCACACTGAGAAAACGTATTCTTTGAGGACACTTGCTCGCAAGTGATCCGGATTATTATGCTATTAAAAATTTTGATTTTGATTATGAGGCGTTATGGGTTGATGACATGTTGTTTTACTGCATTGACATAGATAGGTGCTATTGACTCGGTTTACTAAGTTTGTAGGAGTTTAGACCTCGAGGATGCAGAGGCATCGATGGAACCCCTTGGACTCCAAATCAAGTTAGGGAGTGTACCATTGGGGTTTGATTATTTTACTGTGATATTAGTTCATATGATTAGATGATATGATATGGATATGTTCTGACATGATTTGTTGATGATGTAGGCTGATGATAGCCTACTGACCAGAATCACATGTGGAGTAAAGGGGTCATGCACGACTACCAGAGATGTTGAGGGAGGGGTGTGGACAACAGCCCTGCCACAGCCTACTATCACTCCCACCATGGATCGAACTATAGGTTAACGTTTACCTAGTTTGAGAGGACCCACGATGTTGTGAGGGTAGACTATGAAAGTCACTCACGATGATTCTAAGGGGCATGCAATAAGGCGGGGGCCTTATTCCTTAGAGGCCCTTAGTCTCCCACAAGTTCACCTGGTAGAGTATTGATTCTAGGATGTTTTTATGTCTACCAAGTCATTCAAGAGGTGAGTGACACCCTTGGAGCACGTGGTGCATCCTGAAGGGCATGTCATGCAAGAAAAATGGGAAGAGGTGAGTGGCACCCTTGGAGCATGTAGTACGTCCTGAAGGGCACGTCGCGCAAGGAAACAGATGAGGCGAGTGGCACCCTTGGAGCACCTAGTGCGTCCTGAAGGGCACGTCGTGTTGTTTTGATAAATCAATGAACCTAGATGGCCTTAGGATGAACAATGTGATAATATTTTTTAAAAACATTTTTCGGTAATAAAATGTCGCCCATCACAAAAATTAAGGTCTAGGTCTAAATCATGCAAGAGAGATGAGTGTAAATAATCTTGCGATGAATTTGCTATACTATCGACGAAAAAAGTTCGTCGATAATTTTATGCCATTAGTCTATAATTTTGTGCAAAAAAAATGGATATTGGGGACTACACCATGGTCAAGGAATGAGGAATGAGGAACTATGAACGAGGAAGAAAAATTACATGAGGACTAGACACCGACAACAGGGACCTACGAATGGGGCGAATGTTGAAATTTTTTCAAACAATTTTTGTATGCATTGAAATTTGTCATTGATAGACTATTGGCATCCCTTAATGATATGGGAGGGTTTCTTGACTCAAATTTGAGCGACACACCCACTTTATTCTATCATCAATTCATCATGGAAACCATAAATCCTAATTTTCATATGTTCTAGTAGATATGTTAATGTTTCCAAGTTTCATATTTGTATTTGACTAAAGGTCCAGCTAGCTTGCAAAGTATCAAATTTAGATTTCAATTTTATAAGACAAATATGAAATGAATCCCAACATCATTTGATATCGTCGCAAGAAAGACGAATGTAAATAATCTTGTGACGATTTTTCTATACTATCGACAAAAAAAGCTCATCGATAATTTTATGCCATTAGTATGTAATTTTGTACAAAAATAATGGATCTTGGGGACTACACCATGCTCAAGGAATGAGTAACGAGGAACAGAAATTGCACGAGCACTAGACACCGACAATAGGGACATGCGAATGGGGCCAACGTTCAAATTTTATATGTCTCATCAACCTTTAGTATTTGTCATTGTTTGGTCAGTTGTTATTCACTGAGGGGATAAGCTGAGGCATTCTTGAAATTTCCTCAAGCTCTTCCAATATTGACTTGTATTTTATTCTTCTAAATGTCGTCAACTATCTACCAAAACATCTAAGAAAGGAAATGATTTTTCTAATGGAATATTCCCACCAAATTAGAATTAAACCTTTGTCCCCTTGGGGCCTTGGACTTAGCTTCCATATTTTGGGGTGGATAACTTCCCCCACTCCCCTATTGAGCAATGGGTTAGCTTCCATATTTATAGGACCATGCAAATAATTATATCTATTCTTAAATATGTTAATTGCTTGGCTAGCAATTCTATCTTGCACTCAATTCCCATTATGATGTGTTGAGGTGCATTCTTCATTTCTACATTAATTTTTTGAGTGGGTATACATTCCCTGTTTTTCAGAACAACTTAGTTAGTATGGTCATGGGATACCTTCATTGAATTTTACATTTACCAGTGGTAACATTGGTCAAGCCGTGTGATGGGTAATTTTCCTTCTCATCATTCACTTGAGTGGATTCTTCCCTTTGGGTTTAGTTATTAGTTTTGATTCTATATTATAGAAACAAAAAACTTATATTATCCATCTTCCAATGCTACAATGATCCACTATCAAATTATTTATTTCCTCTAAGCAATCCTCTAGTTATACTGCTCTTTCCCTTTGCATTCATATAGTTCATCTTACCTGCTTCTAGAGGATTCACTAGAAATAGACAACTCCTCATTCACTATTGCAACTTATTAAATCAGTAATTATTCAATATTCTTCTTTTTTTGAATGCAATTGTGTTGGCTCACTAATCATCAATGACTATTCCTCCTTTTTGGTGGTCACAATTTTGGTTTCTCTAATTATTTTTGTCTCCATCATAATGATTATACTATAATCACCATATAATATTATTAAATTGGGTAGAGTGAGATCTTCTATTTCCATATGAAATTGAAATCATTAATAGTCCAATTGATAATGTTGCAGTGATCCTTGGAATCTATTGAATGAATTCAATATGAAATGTTCATTGATCACCTTGTCGAAGCGATTGATTTATTTTATTGTCAACCAACAACTCTAGTGGCCTCAATTTTGATTTCTCTAACTTTCCCCATGTATCCTTCATCATATTGTTTACTATGGAACCATCATCCAATAACATATTGGTTAGAGAGCGATCTCCTATTTACATATGTATTTTTGTGCTCCATCCTTTTCTACGATCATAATGTTTGTAACCTATACTCCTTGTTTCATCGTATCAATAATTTTTTGGTATTGATGTCATTAATAGTCTAATTGATTGTCATGATAGCCCTTTGAATATGTAGAATTAATTCTTCCCAAGTTTCTCATTGATCACCTTGTTGAAACCCTAGTTATATCTTTTAGCATCTATCAACTCATTGTTCAATAATGTGTAGGTCAACATGAATTATCGATTTTTCTTATTTGTATCATGCATTCCACGTTCTATGGAAATCAACACAAATTCTCTCTCTTGTGGTAGTTTGAACATTCTTTTCATTTGGTTCCTCATTTCTCTAGTGTGTGTTGGTTGACATAGATTATTTTGTCTTTGTGTCAACAAACACATTCTACTTAATTGTTTTCTTAAGACAATGAATTTACAATTCTCTACTAATGATTCTCCTATTATTTGGGTGTCACTAGACACATCTTCCTTTTCACCTATGTCAATTGACATATCCATGACCTTTGTATTCTCGAGATTTAGGGCCATGTTATGGTAGGATTTGATGTTTTTTTAGTGCTCTTCATGTCGAAATGTTGTATTAGGGGTTATGGTAGTTAATCTCATTCAGAGTTACAAGTCAGATAAACGTTACATTGGTTTAGAATTGTGCTTTATAGGGATTAGGGGTTAATGTTTATAGGGGTTAGGTATGGTGAGAATGGTGTTACATGGTTTTCAAGGAGTGTAGGGATTATATTATGGTGCAATGTAGTGTAGTCTATAAGAACAATATCTATGCCAAACCTCAAAATGGATAGTACCATATCTTAATGTTCATAAGACAAATTAGTCTTGGTATGTTTTCTTTGTGGATATGGTGGCTCAAGCCCTTAGTACACATGATGCCAAACAATGAAATGTAACAATTTTACTATTGAATGATAGTGTTATGTCACCCATGGTTAAGGAAAGAACTTAAGGTTCTTAGGTTCTATTTGAATCTTCTTAGAATTGAGATCCGTTACATAGTCATTGAAAAAAGACAAAAGACTTATGTAGCGGATATTAATTGAGAATATAAGTATTATGGGATAAAGGGGTTTTTAAGGGCTAGAGGTTATGTTCTTTAAGAATGTAGGTATAAGTTGATGACATTAGATGTAAGGGTTCATAAGGATTTTTTCTTTATAATGATAAGGGGTTAAGGGTTATAATTGCTAAGTGTTAAGAGAGCTAAGAGATTATAAGAAATATGTGTAAGGAGTTATTATGGTTTGGGGTTTTCAAATTTAAGGGTTATAAGGGTTAAGTGTTAGGGGTGATATAAGTTTAGTGGGGTTTATGTATACAACCATTAGTGGATATAGCTAAACACTTAGGGTTAATGGGGTTATAGAAACTAGAAGCTATACATATTATAAGGGTTAGTGGAAATGGGTTAATATTGGATAAAAGTTAATATATATTGGGGTTAGTTGTAACATGGGTTATATAGATAACGTGTAAAGGGTTGAGGTTTTTAAGATTTAAGGGTTAAGTGTGATTGTGATTTATGTGGTTACTAGTTAAAACAATTATAATGGTTAGGGGTTGTATTGCTTATAGATTATATTGGTTACAGGGGTTAGTAGTTATAATTGTTGGGGATTAAGGGTAAAATAGTTTATAGGTTAGGATTGACATGGTTTATATGGGTTCATGGTTACAAAGGTTAAATGGGTAATGGGTTTTAGAATTTGTGGCTTGGGGGCAATATCAATTATAGCAATCAAGGGTTATAATAATTATAAAGTAAGGGTTAGAATGATTATATTGGCTAGTGGTTATTTTGGTTAGGGGTTATGGTTCATGGGTTATCATAGATTAGAGTTTTAGGATTAGAGGTCATATTTGTTCAATTTAGGTATTCTAAGGGTTATAGGGTTTATACCAATTAAGGTAATAGTAGTGAGGGTTTATAGGGGTTTGAGAATAGGGATTATCCATTATAAATGTTACAAGAGTTAAAGGTTAACGAATATATGAGTTAGGGGTTATGGTAGTTAAGCTCATTAGGAGTTAGAAGTCAGATAAAGGTTATATTGGTTTAGAATTGTGCTTTATAGGGATTAGGGGTTAATGTTTATAAGGGTTAGGTATGGTGAGAATTAAGGGTTAGGTGTTAGAGATGATAAGGGTTATGGTGTTATGGAGTAAATTGGCTATATGGTTTGAGTATTCTAAGTATTAATGTTTGTGATATTAAGGTATTAGATGCTTAGGGTTAATAAGTTAGGCTTTAGCTATTTGGGGTTTATAAGTTAGAAATTATAGAGGCTAGTGATTAGGGTTAACATAGGTGATAGACTAGTACTAATAATGGATAGATGTAATAGTTAATGTACATGTTTGGGGTTATAAGGGTTAAATATTAGAGTTAAATTTTCAAGGGTTTAGGGGTTTGGGATTGTAAAAATTGTAGTGGTTATGAGTCAAATGTGTTTGGGAAAATAAATTATAGAGATTATAAGGGTTAATGGCCATAGGTTCTTAGGGGTTAGATGGTTATTTGGTAGTAGTGGTTGTACGTAATAGTCTTAAAAATTAAAGTTACAAGGGTTACATATTATAAGGGATATGGGTTAAACTTTAGGGATGAAAAGGGTTAAGGGTTATAGAAGTTATGGGTTTAGGGTTCCATATATTAGTGTATATAGTTATTAGTTGATAATACTTATAATTGTTATGGAATGTTAGGGATTGTTTTTTATAGAGGTTAAGGATGAAACATGTGACACAAATTATAATGGTTATGGATCATATCAATTACTGCATGTGCTAGGGACAAGGGGTTATAAGAGTTCGATGTTAGAGATTACATTAAGGGTTAGCAGTTATATAATTTAGGGATTAAGGGTTATTGGGGACAAGGGTTAGGGTACTTTCTTGATAGTGA
Organism: Picea mariana; assembly: GCA_032191745.1. Lineage (NCBI taxonomy): Eukaryota > Viridiplantae > Streptophyta > Pinopsida > Pinales > Pinaceae > Picea > Picea mariana. The sequence continues at coordinate 162,374 of JASDQU010104537.1, forward strand.
ATGACAATTAAACTACACATAATATAATGTTCAAGGGTTATAAAGATTATGGGATTGGGCCATAGGAATTAGGTGTGAAAGATATTAGAAGGGTTAGTGGTTTTCCATTCCTCTATGGATAATATGAGCATGAATATTGGTGCTAGAAGTTAGGGGTTTTAATGACTCATGCACCCCATAGGATATCTGGTGAATTGATGATGCATGTAGAGAAAGTCCTTGCTATGGCCTACTGTGGGTGGGCCTAGATGTTATTGATGGTGCTAAAGCACCAAATCACCTCCTATCACAATTAATAATGGTGGAATTGTGCCTTTGGGATAGTACTATGTGTTTTCTTTCAAGAACATACCCATGCTTAAACCACATGTCAGTATCTGATATGGAGGTCCTAAGGCTCTAAGTATGTAATGGTGGGGTCAGTTGTTAAGATGATGGGGAGGTAGGATTTAAGGGAATCTGTTCCCTCTTCCCTAATCATGACATCCATTTGTATTATCTATGTATGCTTTTGAATTATTCTAAGCCCTACTAGTACCCAGATAAAATATCATAGAAAGTGGGTTTGTTAGCAACATGGAATGTTAATGAAATGAAGTGGGTTTTCTTTCTATCATGGAGAAGTTCATTGATGGGGCAAAAAATTGAGTGTGTGGGTTAAGTGCATCAATTATCTACATTGGTCAATTGTGTGAGTTAAGTGCATCAATTAGCTACATTGGTCAATTGTTATATGGGTTAAGTGCATTAGGATATTTGGGTAGCTTAGAATAGTGGTTTTGGGTAGGTTCCTTGGTGGCCATGTTTGGAATTAGGAGTAATTAGCACATTAGGGTGCAATTTCTTGGGTTGATGTGATAGCTACACCCACCCTTAATCCAACACTAACATTAATAGTGGTTAGTTGTGTGATCTAGTTTCATGCATTAGGTTCATGGGTTGGGTGTGTGGGTATGTGCATAAATTAGGTGTATGTCTTATAATTGTAACTTGTGTCTTGATCAGTAAGTTCATCGATTTAGTGCATGGGTTAGATACACATGCCAAATATGTAGTGGCATCCATCACAATGTTGATGTGAAGCAAAATTCCCAATTGGATATATAATAAAATCCAAGATTTCCAACAAAGTGTTTCAAGGGGAGAGGACCAACACAATGCTAAGCCAGCCCCATGCATACAACTTCCAAGAGAGAATGGTATAGAATAGTTCGAAGGACTAGGGTTGCTAACTAAATGAATTGTGTTGCATTTCATTCATCAAATGACCATGTGCCCCATGGTAATTTCTTTTTAGGAGACCCAAATGAGTGAAAATGAGTTTCCACCCATAGGTTCGACGACCAATGCCAAGTTCACGAAATCCAACAACCCAATAACAATTAGTTCAAGAGAGAATCCATCAATGGTGGCACAACATTGGACGGGATAAGACAAAGGATCAACATAGAGGAGGAAGGTTTCTCTCATGAATGACACAAGTTCCCAAGGAATGTGATTGCATTTCAAGTACAATGTCCAACTATAGCCCATCATGGGAAGTAATTTCCCACTGAGACATCATGGGTGTGAATTAACTTGGCATGTAGTTGGGTTTCACGAGTGTAAATTAATTTTGAGTGTAGTTTCACTTTCTCCATAATCGCAAGGATTTGCAACAACGAGGATATGTTATTGTCACACTATCCATAAATGCATTCTAAACAATGTAACATCTCCCCAAAACCATCGATAATTGTCCAACAATTGGCTTTGTCCCTAGTACCACAGGCATTAGACCTTACACCAAAATCATTGTTATTTGTTTGATGGGATATTTATCTAGGGTTATGAGTGTGTCAGCCTTGCCACTACTCTCGATGTTCCTAATGTGGACTCTACTCGAATGTCATGATATAAATCTTGTGATTGTGGGGTATTGACACTTGTTCTCGGTGAAATAATATATTAACACTTGTCAGGGTATTGACACTTGTCCTAGATTATTATTATTATTATATCAATTATATATATTATATTAAATATTAAATAATTTATATATATTAATTATATTAAAAAAAATAATAATAATAACAAAACATAAAAAACAAAAAAACAAAAAATCAAAAATAAAAATAAAAATAATAATTGAATTGTATAATGAGCCCGTGCCCATATGTCACACACAAAAACAAGCCCACAACAACACTAG
>JASDQU010104537.1:210775-222535 GCA_032191745.1 Picea mariana
ATATATATATATATATATATATATATATATAATAAGTTGATATAAGTGTCTTATGTGAAATACCCGAGGAGTCACTTTTTGTTGAAGATAGGTGGAAGATCGTCCTTAGACAAAGAGAGTATTATTGCAGGAGTCGTGGACGTCTAAGCCTTAGTGAGAAGGTTAGAGAAAAAAAATAGGTTGATTAGGTTGGAATTTTCTTAGCAACATGTTAATAGACTTGAAACCAGAGTAGTTCATATGAATTGTTTCGATGTACATCGAAGGCGTTCATGTTAAATGTGTTGATGGGATAATGTACACATTGGAGAAGTTACAAAAAATTCTTCGAATGCAGTAGAGCACTTTGTGAAAAGTTTGACAGTAGGTAAGTGTGAGGAACATAGAGGTTGGTACAAAATCCTCTGGTTTACACCAGAGGTATTCGTGTTAAATCCTCTAGTACTACCGAAGGAGTTCGTGTCACATATGCCAATCGTAATAGTTGAGTTGGTAAGAAAGACTTCAATTGGACTAGAGCATTTCATGTTAAGTTCGTCGGTGTAACATCAATTTATTTAAGTGTTCTTAAGGTTGTTCCTTTCAAAGGGGAAATCAAAGAAGTTTAGTTTAACTCCACTGGTGAATAATAGAGGAGTTAATGTTAAAACCCTCGGATGAACTAGAGACTTTGGTGTGAAAATCGTCGGTTAGACTAGAAATATTCATAATAATATCCTTGGTTTACACAAAAATTTATTGAAATTTAATGAAGTGTTGGACTATGGTTTTATCTTAGGTTTCGAATCCAAGTGCTAAGGTCGCGAGAGATTGGGTTTCCACTCTTTGCGATACCTAGACTATGGAAAAAATTCTCGATGAAAGACGGGCTTTGAGACTATCCATTGGCGAAGGTTGTGGTTGATAGTTTCCTCTTGCTTTTAGGGTTTTACACACTGGTGATGGGGGGGAGATTAAATTTTATATCTTTCCACTCAAATGGTAAGGGTTTTGGGTAGCTTCAAATGAATTCTATGGGAGGAACAATGCATATGGAACCGACAAAGAGACTAAGTCAACTAAAAAAATGGGATATCAGATGAGGACTATGTCCCTTTGGATGTACAAAACCTGTGGAATGGGAAAGCAGAGGAAGGCTGAGGACGTGAGGTGAAGAGGGGACTAGTTAAAAAATCAAATTTTCTCTCGATGAGTGAGGTTGAGGATCGTAAAGCTGGGAATCATGTCTATTATGACAATTAAAATAACAAAAAACCTAACCCTAACTTGACTCGTAAATATGCATAAACGAAGCACCTTAGAGTAGATTAGGGTATACCTATACTAGTTTCCACATGTGAGATACTATCCAGTCGAGGGGAAATTTGAAAATGCAATCACTCCTTCAGAGTTTTTAACAATGTTCTCACTATGACAGTTCCTTTATTCTATGGCGCTTCAAAATAATGGTGATAAAAGATAAGGGTGAGTGCTCTTTTATAAGCCTTGCGCTAAGTGAATGTGATCGGAAGGGGAGGAATGTTTCCACTGAAGGATTTAATGGAAAATCCTATGGTGTATACTAGAGTTTTTGACGTGAAATGTGTTGGAGGCTATAAAAAATGAATCCATCAACCCCTCCGGTTTGACTAGAGGAGTCGGTAGGAACTCCTCTGGTCAAGTCAGAGGATTTAGAACAAATTTTTGCGATGTGCGTTGGGAGGAGACAAGGGAACTCCTCCGGTTCAACCAGAGGAGTTTACAATAACTCCTTCGGTCGAACTAGGGGATTTTATACATAGTTGCGCGATGCAAGCTTGGTGTTTCAGAATGATTTAATGAAAATTCCCTGATGGTCATCAGAGGATATGGAAGGAACTTCAGTTTATACTGGAGGAGTTTGAACTAAATTATCCAATGAAAAAAAGTTTGAAATTTTCCGAAGTGTCAAAAATCAAAATTGCAAACTCAACCAAACTATGAAAATTAAAGTTTCTTTCTTAGAGAGGGAGGAGAAACCACACTCAATTGTTAAGGAAAAGATTCAAGTCAAGAAGTTTTCAAAGAGGAGAACAAAGGGGCTCCATTTTCTTAGGTGAGGGATTTTCAATCAAGAAATACTAGAAAAAGGAGGGTTGTTGGTGCCTGGCACAACAAATGGAAAAACATTGGGAGGAGCCATGAATATTTGCAGAGTGGTATCCCAACATAATTTTTTTTGAGAATAAAAGCATGGCAATGCATGACACAAGAGATAACTAATAGGTCCCATAGTTTTCAAACTATAGAATTTTGACGAGACAAAGTTTGTGTGATACAAGGTAGAAGTTAGAGTCATGCCTAGAATAGAGTGAATATCATGCAATAATTCCCCCTTTTAAAAAAAATGGATATAGTTTCAAAATTGCATGAGGAGTAAAAAATGAGCTGAAAATTTAGGAATGCTATAAATACAAGTTGTTATTGCATTTTTTTGGTGTCTCTCCACCGCCAGCGAGCATCCATAGGCTCGATGGGGTCACCTTGGTGTCACAAGCCTTTCTTAGCTGCCAGTGAGCATCCATATCCCCATAGGAAATACTTGCATGTCCCACATGATCTTGAATGAATTTCCTCAAGCCTTTACCTCTTATGATTTGATTCTCTTCTACTTAGAGGGAGGTGGATGAGGGGATTGCAATCTTCCTTTAAAGGCATGAGGGATGAAACTTGTAAAAGTGAGATTTTCCAACTTGATTATAGATGATTGAACTCCCTGAGTAACATCCATTAGGGTACTACAATTGTCTACTCAAAAAAATTTCCTCTTAGTCTACAAAAGTCTATTCTTTGGAATGCCCCTTAGCTCATTTCTTTGTTACATTTTGAGAATGCAATGCTCATATATTGGTAAATTATGTTTCGCTACTCAATCTAACTTGAATTTATGCATGAACTTGATACATAGTTGGGGATTAAATTATGTTGAGGAGCCAAGCTACAAATTTCCACGCTCATGAAACCAGATATGTCACACTTCAAGGGATATCCAAGTACCAGTCATCAAACATTTGAGAGACTATGGGTGACTATTTCCAATAAAGAAAGAAAAAAACTAAGAACCAAGCAAAAATATGAAACATAATATAAAAAAGAAATGTGCATAGGTAGGGCAGAAATTGAGCAGTAAATTAAAACAAAACAAATTCTTTATTTATGTATAGGGTAGGAGTTTCCTCGAGGGGGAGCTTCCTTGAGGGACAAATCATGTAGTTTTTCAGGATTTGGCCCTTAACGAAGAGGAGGTCAGTGTCCCCTTCAAGATTCTTCATATGGTAGATTCTCTGGCCAATTTTATCTTTGATAACGGAAGTACCAAGCCACAATTGCTAAAATTTCGAATGTTTTCCTTTATATTCATGCGACTTGTCCCACTTGAGAATGAGATCGCTGATTTGAAAGTCTTTCTTTCTAGTATATGTTTTTTCAAACCAATGTTTAACAGTTTGTTGGTGAGTTTCAAGTTTAGTTCTAGATTTTGTGCAGTTCTCTTCTAGGTTCAGTAATGTATCAATTCATCTCTAGATGATAGGACATTCTCTCTATAAATGTGTTGAACCTGCACATAATAGATCTAGCTAAATAATGATACACACATGATGCAGGAGCATTGTTGGCAAGCGCGCAGAGGCAGGACCACTCAACACGTGGGAGTTCTTCTAGAACCTTAACACTAGCCATTGCAGCCGATTTTGAATCCGCCTTAACTCAGCACCAGAATTTACCTTTTGAGGCACGCTTGAACCAATGATGAAATTTACCCTTTGAGGCATGTTTTGAAAATCACACACGGAGCAGTAGTTTCCATTACAGCTCTGGATTGAGACTGGTCTAGGATAGCCAGTAGATTAAGTTTTAGAGTAGATAAGTAGGCAGGGGAAGACCCTAAAAATCCCTCTGAGTTAAATAGAGTTTTTGTATGCCCAGATAGGGTTGGCTGCAATACAGAGGGAAGTTAGCAGAAGATTTCAAGTTTTCCAAGCTGTTGTAATTTGAATATGTTTTTAGCCATTTTCACTTGAGAATATAACAGAGAATAATTGATTCAAGTTAGGTGTGAACATTGTTTGCAATTTCCTGTTATTGTGTTTTTAGGAATAGTGAATCTCGTTATGGGTGGATGGAACTGTAAATATTAAGTTTCCAGTTTCAATTATTTCTCTTCATTTGAAGCTCTGCAAGGTGTGTATTGAGCTAGAGGAGAACCCCAGGAGTTCGGGAGGAATTTCTCTGTAAGAAATCCCTTGGATCTGAGCTATCGAGATCCCTTAGATGTAAGGAGTGCACAAAAAATCAAGGTCTGTACAAGACAAAGATAAGGAGGAATAACACGTCAATAAGTGTTAGCGAGATCCATGAATCCCAAAAATCTCAAGAAAGGTGAAGGTCAAAACCTTCGAAGACTTAGAAAATCTTCTAAGTCTGAAAGATCAAAGTTACGGAGGGTCGACACCAAGATATTTGGCTAGGTTTAGTCGAGGAATTGAACGCACGGTGGAGAGCCTTCAAAGAGGAAGTGCTGATAGCCGTAAGCCGTTGGATCAAGTCAAGTCATGTGGAGGATAACGACGAGAGTCATTTAACTCTCAAAACTCAGGAGTGATAAGAGCTGTTGATCTAGGATAGATCTGGACCATTGGATATTTTGTGAAATCAAGTATTGCGAGTTGGGAGGATAGAGGTCCTTGATTTCCAAACCCTCGAAATGCGAAATCACGATTCAAGAGGATAAGATATAGACCGTTAGATCTTAAGGGGCCGAGAGCTGTCGATTTCCTTCATGAAATTGGGAGTTGGGACGTAGAGAGGGAGAGCAGAGGAGGCTGCAATCCAAAATCCCAGAATGAAAAATTCTGACAAGATCAGAACCGTCAGATCCTCGAAGGTTTCAGACCGTTGATCCGAGGCGAGGGAATATCGCTACTTCGACGATCAGGGTGACATAGGTCACGTCGAAAATGCTCGACACGTGAAATCTGAACGTGCTCATAGGTGGGCCCCAAGGTTCAATGAAGGGTGACATCCATGGGGGAGCTAAGAATCGTTATCCCTTTTCGGGGTTTCAGAACTTGGAGGAGTAAGTACCTTGCAACGCGAAGTCCGACGTCGTGAATCGCAACGCGTTGGTGATAAATCCTGTCGTCATAGGTGTGTGGTCACACGAGCAGAGAAAGGAGAGGAGCTAGCCTCCGTTGGCCCTTTTCTAGGTTTTGAGACTTAGGGAGGAAGTCGAGGAGTCATTGCACCGGAAAAATTGAAGTCACGAAATGCGACGCACCCTTTGGGCTAAGCCTGGGGTCGTGCCTGTGGTCACATGGAGTGGAGGATCGCGCCTAGTGCTGGTTTGCGTGGGAAAAACATAGACGAGGACCTATGGATTTTGTGTTAAGGGTTCTAGTTCAGATCTAGGAGAGCCATTTCGGCTCCTGAGTCAAAGTTCCTGACCGAGAGGTCGCGCAACCCTTAAGAGATATAGAGGGTCTGCATCAGGTGGTATCAGATCATCAATTATTCTTCTGTAGACTTCAGGAGAAGATGAAAGAAAAAAGGAAGAGATAGAGAAATCAAAGCTTTACTCTGTGTGTGATAGACAATCAACACAATGCCGCCAAGGAGACGAGGAGAGGCACCTTTAGCCAACCATTCTATAGAGAGGGAGATGCGAGAACTTCGTGCAAGATTGGAAACAATGGAAACAATACAGAGAAGAGCACTTGAGGCTGGAGACGTCAGTAATGAAGAAAGTGAAAAGGTTGAGGTTGAAGAAGCTACAGGAGAGGATGCTACTGAAAAATGCTTGTTGAGAGCAGTTGCTAGATTGGGAGGCAGAGCTAAGATAGAGGTTCCTATGTATGAGGGAAATCTAGACATTGAGGAACTGTTGGATTGGATAAGATCCATGGATACACATTTCAACTATGAGGATGTCGATGAAGAGAAGAAGGTGAAACAGGCAGTCACCAGGCTAAAAGGGCACGCATCACTGTGGTGGGACGAACTGCAGGCTGAGAGGAGAAGTAAAGGAAAACAGAGGATAAAGAATTGGGACAAAATGGTAGACAAGTTGAAGGCTAAGTTCATACCTAAGGACTATTAGATCAATCTGTTCAGGAAGTTGCAGAACCTGAGACAGAAGGGAATGATGGTTAAGGAGTATACGGAGGAGTTCTATAGGTTGAAAATTAGAACTGGACAAAGGGAGAGAGATGAAGAAAAAGTCGCCAGATATATAAATGGCCTGAGATACGAAATCCAGGACGAGCTCAACATGATGTCACTCAGAACCGTGGAGGATGCTTATCAGTTTTCATTGAAGGTAGAGGAGAAGTTGGCCAGGAAACAAAGCCAGGGAGGAAGAGGTAAAAGCTTGATCCCAACAAAAAACAAGGGATTTACCCATGACAGAGCGCACAAGACTAAGGATGAAGCTGAGAAACCACACCATCACTCGGAATGAGGAGGAATTTCCAGAGGAAGACAGGATGGAGGAAGAAACCCTTCTAGAGGAAGAGGTAGAGGAGGAATACGATGCTATGCCTRTGGAAATATAGAGCACATATCGTGGTAATGTCCCAATAAGAAGAAGGGAGGAGGAGAATCTCACATTTCAGAAGAACGACGAAGAGATGTTGAAGYAGAAGGAGCAGAGGATGGAGCATCCATGATGTTGAGAAAAATTCTCTTAAAACCAGAGACAAAAATTGAAAATCCAGTGCAGAGAAATAGTCTCTTCAGGACAACTTGCAAGACTAAGGACAAAGTATGCAAGGTGATCATTGATAGTGGGATCACTGACAACCTAGTCACAGAGATTGTGGAGAAATTGGAGCTGAAGAAAACTGCACACCCAAATCCATACAAAGTCTCATGGTTGCAGAAAGGACACCAGGTAATTATTACTAAACAACGCTTGGTAGAAATTAAGATAGGAGGTTATACAGATGAAATCCTGTGTGATGTAATTCCCATGGACGTATACCATATTCTGTTGGGAAGACCATGGAAGTTTGACAGAAATGTCATTCATGATGGGAGGAAAATACATATATGTTGGAGAAGAATGGTAGAACACATATGTTGCTGCCAATAGAGGAGAAGAGAGTGAAAGAATAAGCTAACACAAGCATACTTCTCATGACTGGGAAGGAAATCCTGAAAGAAGTCAAGGAAGAATAGGAGATGCAGTTTTTTGTGGTAAGGAAACTCAAAGTTATCCTTACAAGTACATCAATGTATGATTTTCCTGAGGAAGTTCAGGAGCTATTGGATAATTTTGCTGGTATAGTAGTGGATGAGTTTCCAAACTCATTACCACCCATTAGGAGTATCAGTCATCATATCGAATTGATACCAGGAGAAAGTTTGCCGAATAAGGCAACATACAAATTAACACCTCAAGAAAATGAGGAGGTGAAGAACCAAGTCCAAGATTTGCTAGACAAGGGTTTGGTCAGAGAGAGCTTGAGTCCATGCATGGTACCAACTGTGTTGAGTCCAAAAAAGGATGGAGAATGGAGAATGTGCACAGACTCAAGAGCCATTAACAAGATCATCATCATGTATAGATTCCCTTTACCAAGAATGGATGATTTAATGGACTGTTTAAGTGGAGCCAATTTCTTTTCTAAAATATATTTGAAAAGTGGATATCACCAGATTGGAATGAGAGAAGGTGATGAGTGGAAGACAACCTTTAAGACAAATGAAGGTTTGTATGAGTGGATTGTTATGCCATTTGGTTTAACAAATGCCCCTAGCACTTTTATGAGGCTGATGAATGAAATTCTGAAAGATTTCATTGGCAAATTTGTAGTTGTGTATCTGGATGATATACTGATCTTTAGCAGGACTAAAGAGGAGCATTTGAGGCACCTAACACTAGTGATGAGGAGGCTACAACAGGAGAATCTGTTGATAAATCTGAAGAAGTCCTCTTTTATGAAAACATAACTCATTGATTCGGGTTTTTTGATCTCTTCGAATGAACTGAAGATGGATCCAGAAAAGGTGAAAGCAATCAAAGAATGACCGTCACCAAGGAGCATGTTCAAGGTAAGGAGCTTTCATGGATTGGCGAGTTTCTATAGGAAGTTCATTAGAGGACTTTAGTGGGATTTGTGAACCAATGATGGATACAGTGAAGAAAAGGCACAAGTCATTCAAATGGACAGAGGAGGCTGAAAGGAGCTTCAATATACTGAAGGAGAAGATAACAGAATGACCGATTCTGGTCTTGCCGAATTTTGAAAAGACATTTCAGGTAAGATGTGATGCAAGTGGAGTTGCAATAGGATCATTTTTGAGTCAGGATAATAGACCTATTGCCTATTTTAGTGAGAAGTTGAATGAGACTAAGAGGAAATACTCCACATATGACAAGGAGTTTTATGCCATAATTCAAGCCTTGAAGAAATGGGGGCATTATCTTGTCCCACAAGAATTTGTCTTGTATAGCGATAACCAAGCTTTACAATTCATAAACAGACAAGAAAAATGAATTAGAGGCATGCAAAATGGGTTGAATTTATGAAATTTTTTACTTTTGTCATAAAAAATATTGTTGGGAATGCTAACAAGGTTGCTGATGCATTAAGCAGGAGATGTTTAATTCTGCAGTAATTCCAGGTGAAGACCTTGGGGTTTGAACACCTTAAGGATATGTATTGTGATGATACAGATTTCAGGGAAGCATATGAAGCATGTATAAACCCTGTACTGAGAGATAGAAGTCAGTGGACATAGTACATGATTCAGGAAGGACTGTTATTCAGGGAGGTGGATGAGGGGATTGCCATCTTCCTTTAAAGGCATGAGGGATGAAACTTGTAAAAGTGAGATTTTCCAACTTGATTATAGATGAGAGAACACCTTGAGTGACATCCACTAGGGTACTATAAATGTCTACTCAAAACCATTTCCTCTTAGTCTACAAAAATCTATTCTTTGGAATGGCCCTTAGCTCATTTCTTTGTCACATTTTGAGAATGCAATGCTCATATATTGGTAAATTATGTTTCGCTACTCAATATGACTTGAATTTATGCATGACTTTGATACATAGTTGAGGATTAAGTTATGTTGAGGAGCCAAGCTACAAATTTCCATGCTCATGACACCATATATGTCACACTTCAAGGGATATCCAAGTACCATTCATCAAACATTTGAGAGACTATGGGTGACTATTTCCAATAAAGAAAGAAAAAAACTAAGAACCAAGAAAAAATGTGAAACATAATATAAAAAAGAAATGTGCATAGGTAGGGCATGAATTGAGCAGTAAATTAAAACAAAACAAATTCTTTATTTATGTATAGGGTAGGAGCTTCCTCGAGGGGGAGCTTCCTTGAGGGACAACTCATGTAGTTTTTCAGGATTTGTCCCTTAACGAGGAGGAGGTCAGTGTACCCTTCAACATTTTTCATACGGTAGATTCTCTGGCCAATTTCCTCTTTGATAATGAAAGGAACAAGCCACAATTGCTAAAATTTCGAATGTTTTCCTTTATATTCATGCGACTTGTCCCACTTGAGAATGAGATCGATGATTTGAAAGTCTTTATTTCTAGTAGATGTTTTTTCAAACCAGTGTTTAACAGTTTGTTCGTGAGTTTCAAGTTTAGTTCTGGATTTTGTGCGGTTCTCTTCTAGGTTTAGTAAGGTATCAATTCATCTCTAGATGACAGGACATTCTCTCTGTAAATGTGTTGAACCTTCACAAAATAGATCTAGCTAAACAATGATACACACATGATGCAGGAGCATCGTTGGCAAGCACGCAGAGGCATGACCACTTAGCATGTGGGAGTTCTTCCAAAACATTGATGCTGGCCGTTGCAACTAATTTTGAATCTGCCTTAAATCAGTGCCAAAATTTACCTTTTGAGGCACGCTTGAACCAGTGCCGAAATTTACCCTTTAAGGCACGTTTTGAAAATCGCACGTGGAGCAAGAGTTTCCATTACGGATCTGGATTGAGACTGGTCTAGGATAGCCAGTAGATTAAGTTTTAGAGTAGATAAGTAGGCAGGGGAAGACCATAAAAATCCCTCTGAGTTAAATAGAGTTTTTGTACACCCAGATAGGGTTGGCTGCAATACATAGGGAAGTTAGCAGAATATTTCAAGTTTTCCAAGCTGTTGTAATTTGAATATGTTTGTAGCCATTTTCACTTGGGAATATAACAAAGAAGAATTGATTCAATTCAGGTGTGAAAATTGTTTGAAATTTCCTGTTATTGTGTTTTTATGAATGAGTGAATCTTGTTATGGGTGGATGGAACTGTAAATATTAAGTTTTTAGTTTCAATTGTTTCTCTTCATTTGAAGCTCTGCTAGGTGTGCATCGAGCCAGAGGAGAACGTCAGGAGATCGGGAGGAATTTATCTGTAAGAAATCCCTTAGATCTAAGCTATTGAGATCCCTTAGATGCAAGGAGTGCATAGGAAATCAAGGTATGTACAAGACAAAGATCAGGAGGAATAACACGTCAATAAGTGTTAGTGAGATCTAGGAATCCCAAAAATATTAGGAAAGGCGAAGGTTGAAACCTTTGAAGACTTAGAAAATCTTCTAAGTTTGAAAGATCAAAGTTCCGGAGAGTTGACACCAAGATATTTGGCCAGGGTTAGTCGAGGACTTGAACGCACGGTGGAGAGCATTCGAGGAGGAAGTGCTGATAGCTGTAAGCCGTTGGATCAAGTCAAGTCATGTGGACGATAACGACGAGAGTCATTTAACTCTCAAAGCTCAGGAGGGATAAGAGCTATTGATATAGGATAGATCTAGACCATTGGCCATTTCATGAAATCGGGTATCGCGAGTTGGGAGGACAGAGGTCCTTGATTTCTAAACCCTCGAAATACGAAATCACGATTTAGGAGGATAAGATCTGGACCATTAGATCTTAAGGGGCCGAGAGCCATTGATTTCCTTCATGAAATTAGGAGTCGGGAAGTAGAGGGAGAGCAGAGGAGGCTACAATCCAAAATCCTGACAAGATAAGGATCGTTAGATCCTTGGAGGTTTTAGACTGTTGATCCTAGGCAAGGGAATATCACAATTTCGACGATCAAGGTGACAGAGGTCACGTCGAAAAACCCCGACACGTGAAATCCCGACACGCTCAGAGGTGGGCCCCAAGGTTTAGTGAAGGGTCACATCCATGGGGGAGCTAAGGATTCTTAGCCCTTTTCAGGGTTTCAGAACTTCGAGGAGTGAGGGCCTTGCAATGCGAAGTCTCGATGTCGTGGATAGAAACGTGTTGGTTATAAAACCCATGGTCATAGGTGTGTGGTCACACAAGCAGATAAAGGAGAGCAGCTAACCTCCATTAGCCCTTTTCTGGGTTTCAGGACTTAGGGGGGAGTCGAGGAGTCATTGCACCAAAAACCTTGAAGTCTCTAAACGTGACGTGCCCTTTGGGCTAAGCCCGGGGATGTGCCTGCAGTCATGTGGAGTGGAGGCTCACGTCTAGTGCTCGTTTGTGTGGGAAAAAAACAGATGAGGACCTATGGATTTTGTGTTAAGGGTTCCAGTTCAGATCCAGGAGAGCCATTTTGGCTCTTGATTCAAAGTTCCTGACCGAGAGGTCGCGCAACCCTTAAGAGATATAGGGGGTCTACATTAGGTGGTATCAGAGCATCAATTATTCTTTTGTAGACTTCAGGCGAAGATGAAAGAAAAAAGGAAGAGACAGAGAACTCGACGCTGTACTCTGTGTGTGATAGACATTCAACACAATG
>JASDQU010104537.1:228711-239615 GCA_032191745.1 Picea mariana
GGAAACTGTCTCCTTCACTCTAAGATGACTTCGCAGAGAATGGAATTTCTTCTCAGTGAAGGTCTTGGTGAAGATGTCTGTCGTCTGTTCTGCTGAAAGACATAACTGTAATTCGATGATCCCCTCCTGTACTAATTACCAGATGTAGTGCATGTATATCTCGATGTGCTTCGTCTGCTGCCTCTAAACTGGATCTCTACAAAACTTTAGAGTGCTCTGGTTGTCACACTAGATGACGATTGATCGATGAAACTGAATGCCCAACTCAGTGATAAAATGTTGCAGCCACATAGCCTGAATGGTTATGTTAACTACCCCTTTGTACTCTACCTCGACTGAATATAGAGCAATGACAACTTGCTTCTTACTCGACCAATAGATAGGCCCGAAACCAAGACTGAGTGAGTAACCATATGTGGAATTGCGATCGATGTTATTGCCAACCTAGTCAGAATTAGTAAACCTGATGAGATTTAATGTAGATTCTGCTACATAATGAATCCCAAAGGTGATGCTGCCCTATACATATCGAAGGATATGCTTTGTCGCCTTCCAATGTAGCTCATGTGGCTCTTGCATGAACCTGGAAACTGTGCCAACTGCAACTGCAACTGCATCTGGATGCTCTGACTCTGCATCTGACTATACAGACTCTGAATTTGAATCATCTGAGTCCTCTGAATCAGAACTCTTGTTTGAAGAAGAGTCAGCATGTGCATGCTCATAATCTCAGACAGGTGGAAGAATGAAGGTGTCTGCATGCGGCTGCTGAGGTGCATGCGAGACACTTTCCTTGAATTGGACACTTATCTCAATGATGACTCGGTCCAAGGAAAGATTAATAAGTCTATATCCCTTCACATGATTGGGGTATCCAAAAAAAATACACTCAGTTCTTTGTGGATCAAGTGCCTTCCTCTTTTCAGAGGGAATCCGGGCCCATGCATGTGAAATGAAAATGCGAAAGTGGGTCACTTCCGGTTTGAGGCTGCTTGAAGCCTCATAGGGGGTCTTATCCTTGACATATATATGGGGAGATCTGTTTTGGATTTATGTTTCACAATTAAGTGCTTCATCCCATAATATCTATGGTAGTGAATTTGCATGCAACATGCAAGATGCCATCTCCTTTAGAGATATGTTTTTCCACTTAGCAACTCCATTTTGCTACGTAGTATAGGGAACTATGTGCTGCAACTGAATCCCTGCCTCATGGAAAATATTGTGGATCTCATGATTCAAATACTCTCCCTCATTATCAGTTCAAAGGACCTTGATCTTCTTTTCAGACCGTGTCTCAACCAAGGCTTTGAAATCTTTGAGGTGTTGAAATACCTTAGATTTTTTCCTGAGAAAGTAGATCCAAGTAAAATGTGAGAAATCATCAACAAAAATGAGAAAAAAACTCACTTTTCTAATCAATGGATGTGGAAAGGGACCCATGAGGTCACTGTGGATCAGATATAAAGGTACAAAATTTCTCTGAGACTTTTCCTTGTCGAATTTCTCTTGAGGGTGTTTTCCGAGAACACATCCCTCACATACTCCCTTGGAGAAATGGATGTCTGGTAGACCATAAACTAATGTTTGATTACTAAGTTGTTGCATGTATATGAAATTAAAATTTCCAAACCTTTTGTGCCATATCCTACTACTTTCATCAACATGAGTAAGCAGTAAAGAAGAATCAGGTTCAATGAATTCATAAAATGTATACAATCTAGATTGATGATTTACCTCACCGGTAGCAACCCTGGATTTGGTTTGCATGTTGTATATTTCCATGAAATTTGGTGTGAATATGAATTTCTTCCCAGTGTCGAATTTCACCATCTGATACCTAGAGATAAGGTTGACAAAAAGTTTTGGAATGTGCAACACATTCTCGAAGCTTCCGTTGGTGAGTTCAATCCTTCCTTTGTTGGTGAATTCGACAGAAGAGTTGTCCCCAATCAGAATAGGAGGACCTTTGCATGCATCCAATGAAGAATAGACTTCTTTTGGTGAATTCATATGATGTGATTCTCCTGAATCAATGATCCAAGCATCATGAGAGGAGTTGATGGAAATCAAGGCATGGCTAGAATTGCCTTTCTTCAGATTTGGATCTTCTGGATTCTTCTTCTTGGCATCCTCGAGGATGAAATGTCCAAGGTTGTTCTGATGAAGTATTTGAGACATCAGATCTATTTTTTTTTGCTTGCATGCGGATTCCAAATGTAATCCTTTGTGACAGTATGTGCATTTCTCCCCTTTTCTTCCCTTTTCCCCTTTGTATATGGAGGCATCGATGAAGGGTTTTGCGTACCCTTCCTTCTTAAGATGTGCATGAGATTTTAGTTCATCTTTATATTTATATTTATGATATTTGTGGCTGTCATTATGCACAGTGAGTGCATGTTCACTTGGGCCTTTGATTGTGCCCATATTTATGAGCTTGGTTTTCTCTTGTGTCAGGGATTCAATAAAGTCTTCAAGAGAAGGCATCTTCCAGTTGGCTCCAGAGGTGAATCTGACAGAATGGAATGTGGATATGTGTTGTCACAGGGGCAGACCCAGGGTTCAGCTCCAAGAGTGCACCAACAATCCCTAACTACTAGCCCTTTCGGAAATACCTACGAAGCAGATGCAGTCTCACCTGAAGCAGTTATGAGGGGGTTGGAGGACAGAGATGTCTACAACCAAATGGAATATCAGGTGGATATAACTCCACAACAACGCAACATTCATATATCACTTATCAACTTAGATCTACTCTGTACATATACTTATCAGATCTAACACAGTAATACAATCACAGTATATCAATGACAGACACAGAATATCAATCACAGACAACACAAAATATACGTGGTTCACCCTCTCTCTAGGGCTACGTCCATAGAACTGTGCTATAATATATTGAGGTAAAGAATACAGTTCTTGTCTACGCTCTTAGCTAGCATATCTTCTTTCTCTTATCTCCCCTCCCTGTGCACCCAACTGCAGGGTTGATCTTCACATCTAGCTGAAGATCTTACAATACCAGAAGGCTCTCACACAAAACACTTCTCTCTCTCTCCACAATAGTCTCTCACAACAATTAGAATGATCATTAGAAAAAATGAAAACCTATCTTGATACCAACCAATGAAAACCCAACCTAGGTCCTCTTGACCTCTATTTATACATTACAATCACTCATCAACATCCTTAGGTCTAAGCCTAGGTGTCCAAAACCCTAGATACCAAAACCCAAGTTGTCTAAAACCCTATGTCAACTTGACCCATATTTTCAGGGCTTCACCAACCTGTCTTTCCTTCCTTCTCGTGCAGTGCTCCAAAGAATCAAACGATGTCTTTATCTTCTTGCTGACTTGTCCTAGATCCTTCTTTATTTCTTATCTATCATTCCCGATCTCCTCATCCAATGACTTTATTTCTCGAGATTCACTCCATCTTTTCTACTCTTTTGTTCACTTTGACCCAATAACAGTCACCGTGTCTTCCACAAATTTTGGGTTCTCCCTTTTCTTCCTTGATCTTCTCTAGCTTCCATAACCAAGGGCCAACAGGCCCCCAACACTCACCTATGACTTGTCTTGAGGCACTTTATATCTGAGCTTCCTGTTTTACTTCGACTCCAGGCTGCGTAGTGCAGCATCTGCGTTCTACTCTTTGCCTCCTCTCCATCCCTTGTCCATACTGTCTTTTCTGTGTCTGGTACCTAGTTTCAACTACACCTGGTACCTAGTTTCAACTACACCTGGTACCTATACCCTTTTCTTTATGCTTTTACTTAGATCTGTGAGGCAACTGGTTTTCATAGTACAATTTCAACCGACTCCCATTCACTAAACCTTCCTTCCATTCTCCATTTAGAGTCTTCAATTGCGCATATCTTCCCTCTGTAACATAAGCGATCTCATATGGCCCTAGCTAATGTGTTCTGAGCTTCCCAGGATGTTTTATGAACTTGTTGGAATATACCAGTACTAGATCACCTTGTTTGAATGCATTCTTCTTGATGTCTTCCTTGGTAATCCGGATATGATGGTATCCTGAAAATCCATCTGTAAAAGAATATACTTCCTGGCCTCCCACATTATCTAGCACTTCGTCAATGAATGGTGTAGGGAAGGGTTCATGCAAACAAGCATTATTCATCTTCCTGAGATCTACACATATCCTGATCTCTCTTCATTTTCTTGTCTTGCACCACCATAGGGCTTATCCACTCTGATTCTTCGATAGGTTCTATAATCTCTGCTTCCAACATTCTGTCAAGCTCAATCTTCACTTTCTCCTTGTATTTATGATTCAATTTTTAAAGTATCTGTTTGATTGGTCTTGCATCTAGTTTTAAAGGAATCCTCATCTCTCCCATAGGCCCTTTAATTCCCTTCATATCAGTGAACTTGGTTGGAAACAAGTCTTGATATTCATGTAGTAACTCTGTAATTTTATCAATGGTAGGAGCATCCCAATAATCTCCAACGTTTGCAAAATTTGGTGTCTACTTTGATCCAATATTGACTTTCTTAATATTGATTGGTTGTCCAATGAATGGCAGCTCAACTCCTTGTCCTTCCACATCTCTCTGGCCCTCTGTTTCTGTGATGTTAACCTTCCTCAGATCATCGTCTTCATCGACATTGATGTTGTAGCAGCCCTGCAATTTCTGGAGAGGTGCATTCCATTCATCCTCTTCTTGTTCCAAAGGAAGGATAGATGTCTCCTTGAATACTTTCTGTCTCACAATTTGTAATTCTTTATCTACTGATGAATATTGAATTTCAAATAAGAAGGTAGTTACAAAATTTTGAGTCATACCTTGCCAATCTGTAGTGATGAGGCATAGTTCTGCTTGAAGGTACCAGTTGATAGGTGTCATGTCTAGCATGTTGATGAATTTGTGTACCTAATGATCTTGTGGGATATGGCTCTAGGCTTCCTCACAGCTTCACACATGGTCCTTTGGGCAGCTTTGACCTGTGTAGTGAACTTCACAGCCTTCTACTTGTGCTGAGAACCATGCTGTCATCAAAGTACGACATTGTGTCCAGTCTGTAAGGTTACTTTTGTGTGCCCCCCACCATCTTGCTGGTGTGTCTTTCAAGGCCTCATCCATTGCCAATAATCTCTATTTTATTGGTACACTTTCTTCAAAGTCTGACAAGAAGGTTTCTAAAGGGTTCAGACCATCAAATGTGGGTAAGTTACTTACTGTTGTGCCGATCTAGTGAACTTCTCTGGTTAATCTAGCATATCTTCTTGTAGATACTTCATACATCTTATTATGCCAGTTCTCTAGTGCTTCTTCTGGGTCTGATGAACATGCACTATCACTTCACTAGCTTAAGTTTCCATCGGCTGTGGGATTAATGTAATCCTGCTGTCTGGATGTTAGCTTAAATATATTTTCTAGTGCATATGCATGGTCTTCTTTGATAGGCTCTGTGTACCGCTAACCTTTATTTGGATCTAAAGGTGCGATGACCCTAAGTCCATCTCTTTCAAAAGTCATACGTCTCTTCTTTAAATAAACCATAGTGGAATGATTGAAAGCCCAATCAATTCCTAAAAGCGCGGGGTAAGGACAACTATCATCAACTATTTAAATTACCTCAAAATCTGCAAATGTTCTCACTCCATCAATGTCCATAGGGACATGTTCTAATTTGCCAAAAGGGCTTACAGCTTGCTGATTAGCCATCCTAAGCCTGATAGGGGAGTAGATCAACTTCAGTTTTCCCATCAGTGCCCAGGTTTTCTTTGTCATGACATTGACCTCCGACCCTAAGTCGAGGACTACATAGTCTATCTCATATTCTCCTATTTGAGCATTCAAGTGCAATTCTTTATTTGTCCTTCTCTTCTTACCGATTTGGTGTACCACCCTATTTAGTAAGGGCTCTATCTTTCCTAGCTCATATTGTCTGATTACATTTTGTAACTCTTGTACAATGCTTTCTTCCTGAACCAACTTAATATAGGTATATAGAAATTCCATGAGCTTGCTTACCTCTTTTCCTTCTTTCGGTGAAGCAGATTGATCAAATTCCAAAGGCATTCCATATTCTCTCACTTCTGGTCTTGTCTTTGATGAGAAACCTTAATCTCCTCTGAACTCTTTTCTGGCTTCCTCAAATGTCTGTCTTTCTTTCTTCGCATAAAACATTTGTGTCTTCTCTGTATCTTTCCTGATTCCTGAATATTCTGTAATATTTCCCTGGGTCAGTCTGTCATTTCATGTAATAGGGCCTCCTCTAGTTATAACAATGACTCTAGGGTATTCTCCACGAGGTTCAACATATATCAGTTGCACTTGCGGGTTTTGTTGAGGTCCTCGTCTTTCTTGAAGCTTAGCTAGCAACACATTACAATCTTCTATAACATGGTCAAACGAGCTACAATAGCTGCAAGTAGTACAAGGGTTCTGGAAATCCCTTGCAAGGTGTCCTAGTTGTGCGCAATTATAACAGATGATCTATCCTCGACCTTGACCCATTCCTCGTCCTTGTCCTCTTCCTCTGAATCCACCGCGAGGATTGAAGTTTCCTCTCCTAGGAGAGATATATTGCATAGTGTTTCCTTCTTACTATACTTCGCCTTGAATCTTATATATGTCTCTCGACCTTTCATGCATGAGATCATAAGCCCTACAATCTCTATCATCATGTCCTATAGACTTACAGAATGTACAATACAAATTTGTAGGTGTCTGAACATACTTTTGCATGTAGTAGCACTCACCAGGGCAATGTCTTCTTCTACATACTTCGCACCAAGGCAAGGTGACTTGCTTCAAGGGGCTTAGAGCTCCAGATGGCAGGTATTCATTGAATAGAGGGAAGTGTTTCTTGTCATGGCCTTATGATATGAATATGACACACCAGATGTCTTCTCTTTTATCTTTTCCTTTGTCTTTCTTAATATCTTTGACCTATAGAGACAAACTAGTTAGCTGACTCAAGATCTAACTCATACCTGAGCTGGATTCTCCCATAGGGATTGATAGTTGCTTCATGGAGATCTCCAATGCCTCAGACTGTGAAGCAATCTTCTGTTGCATCAGGGAAGCTCTGATGTGTGGCAAGAGTGCATCAATGAACCATTCTTTGTTCTATTCGTCTGGGATCTGAAAAGTCAATCGGCTTGTTAAGGTCTTGAATCTCTGATCGAACTCCCAAACAGGTTCAGCCACCTTCTGTTTGATCTTCTTAAGCTCTGTAATACATTGTGACTTTGACTTTGGTTTCTTGAATTCTACAATCAATGAGTTCTTGATCTAATTCAATGGCTTAGGCTGTGCAATTCCTTGAACAAGTTTCATGTACCAACTCAGTGCACGATCTCTGAGAGTTGTACTGAACTGAGTTCTTTTGACAACTTCATCTGTGAAATTATTAATGTTCCATACGACTTCACATAGGAACCAGTGCTGAGCGAGATCTTCAGATCCATCTCCCCTAAAGATAGGGAGTCTCATCTCATCTGCCATAGATATTCCTAAGGTTCCTGACTGAATATGTGGTGGACTACTATTGATAGTGCTCTGGGTACTCTAGTGACTGGGATTACTTTGGTTGCTTAATACTGAATCAACAAGAAGGATAAAAATACTTACTTCAATGATCTACGCAGTCTTTGAGGTTTCAGGTTCTTCCCGATGAAGCCCTTTAACTTCTCCTTCTTTTTCCCTAGCGAGTTCTAAATGTTCTTCGTCTGTCAGATCTGCCTCTTCTCCACTATAGAAACCCTCCTCCCCGTAGTTCTGCTTAAACAGGTTTGCAACATGGACTTCTCGAAACACTCTCCCACTGCACGTATGTCCAGCTTCTGTGTTGCTGTATCTATTTGAATTCTTGAGCATTAGCCTTTCTTGATCCGACAAATCTATTGTGTATTCAATATGTTCTTCTCATGCAATATCATCTTGATTCTCAAATTCAGAAAATGCAGAAATTTCCCTCTGGGTCCCTTAAAGAAATATCTCTCATCTTGGATGTATGATTCTAATCTGTCAACAACAAACTCTGTGATGTACCCTCCAATGGTTCTATCAAACCAATTATCTACTGCTCACGACACGACGTTATCAACTCTTTTGACCTTCTTGATCATCTCCGACATCCAAACCACAGGAGGTCTAGATCAGATCTCAAACTCGGTATCTGCTAATCTAGATAGCCACTTGTATAGCTCTTGATGGATCCCCCCGAAGAATATCTCGTTGATCTAGGTGGATATCGGTGGCCACCCACCTTTTCCGACTGGCTCAAAACAGTTTTCTGGCAATTTTGGCAATTTACTATTTTTAGCAGGTTTTAACTTCCAGGGCCATTTTGAGGGCCCAAATGAAGGTTTTTCAAGATCGAGGTTCTAAATGATAGTTGAATGAATATTTGAGCCCCCAAAATGAATCTCTTTGATGATACCTTTCCAATGAGCTATCATATGCCTAAAACGGATATCGTATGCAAAAGTTACGACCCCAGGAAGTTGATGTACTAACTTACCCAAACGGGGCCCACATGACTTTTGGCGCTTCATCTCCTAGGGTTAGGTTTTTGGATGTCTAGGGTTTTTTCATTCCTGTTTATTGTAAAAAGGCCTTCAGAGCCTCATTTTAATAATCTTCTGGTGGATGTGAGTAGCCATCACATCTTTTCTCAGAGATAAGCTGCCACCATTCTAGCGAGTCTTTCACTCTGTATTTTTACAGTCTCTGTACATTTCTTTCATTAATATAAATCATGTATTACTGTATATATGTGTTTATGGTTGCATCTCTGATACATTTATGTTATCTTATTGAATATCTGCGATATCTCTATGCATTTATTTATTATATATCTGCTCGCATTTCGTGCTGAAAATAATCCGGATCAGTGGTATCAGAGCAGGC
This sequence comes from Picea mariana, assembly GCA_032191745.1. Classification (NCBI taxonomy): domain Eukaryota; kingdom Viridiplantae; phylum Streptophyta; class Pinopsida; order Pinales; family Pinaceae; genus Picea; species Picea mariana. The sequence continues at coordinate 237,602 of JASDQU010104537.1, forward strand.
TGCTCTTGATCGTTTTTTCAGTGCATGTCCCTGACGAGGTTTGAGTATATAAAGTTGGGTCTTGAGCTTGTATTTATTGAAGACAATCACTCTGGCACACCCAAGAAACCCTCAATGGCATAAGAAAATAAAAATGACGGAGCAGATGATCCTATCACTCTATTGCTTGAGCAAGCTCTCACATGACAAAGGGATGAAATGATAGAGAATTTTGCCTACATCCTTCAACGTCTGCCGATAACAGCAGGCACATATTCATCAAGCGACCACTTTGGAGGCACCTTGCCTTTCAAGGTACAAGTTAATTTTGATACTCCTGTATTTGAAGGATAGATAGATGCAGAAGCCCTAGAAAAATGGTTAACTCTACTAGAAGGTTATTTCTCTGTTCACAATTTTTCCGACAAAGAAAAGATCACCTTCACACTCCTTAAATCTCTCCCTCATGTCAAGCATTGGTGGGAAACTTACTGGGAGCAAAGTTCCATAGAGGATTCTGGAATATACGGGGCCGATCCCACTTAGGATTTTTTTGTGGATGCGATAAAGGAACAACATTACCCTGTTGGCAACTATGAGGACCAGTACATGAGATGGACCACACTGCGGCAAGAGAGGGGCCAAGCAGTTCCGGAGTTCACCAATACCTTCCATACCTTGCGCACTAAGTTGGGTATCAAAGACTCTGAGCAACATTTGGTTCTAAAATACCGCGGGGCTCTACACAGATACATCCAAACTGAAATGGATTTTCTGGACATCTCATCACTTGGTGCTGCTTATCGATATGCTGTTAAAATTGAGAATAAATTTAAGCACTAGAACAAACGGGAATTCGGGTCTGCAAATCCGCAAAAACCAAAGTATGACAAAGACGGTCCTAACAAATAGTCTCCCGAAAACCAGTCCAAGACACAGGAAAAGAAGGGTCACGGGAAGACAAAGAAGGACACCAGAAAATGGTGTGATTTACACAAAATCCCTTGGCACAACACCGATGAATGTCACTCAAAAAAGTCATTGGTGGTCAAGATCAAAGACAAGGAGCTGAACCTTGATTCAGAATCAGATTCTGAAAATATTGGTAAAGGACAGATCATTGACGCAAACCCCACTGCTATTGTTGTGACTGCAACAATTCAACCAGAAGAACCAATAGATCCTAAAGAGGGGGAGCACCTTTTTCATTCACAGATGTGGGTGAAGGGGACCCTACTGCATTTTATTGTTGATAGCGGAAGCCAAAAAAACCTCATCTCAACAGAGGTCGTCAAACAGTTGGGATTGTCGACAACACCACACCCATAGCCATACAACATCGGATGGCTTCGACAAGGATGAGATCTCCATGTCAGCCAATAGTGTCAATTGTCATATGGCATACAACCCTTCAAGGATGAGGTATTATGTGATGTTTCCCCACTAGATGTCTGTGATGTTCTCTTGGGCCAACCATATATGTGGAGATGCCATGCTGTTTATGAGTCTCAACCCCATAGTGTCATTGTTACTTTGGAGGGTCATTTCTACAGAATACTTGATCCAGGTGGATATCGGTGGCCACCCACCTTCTCCAACTGGCCCAAAACATGTTTTTGGCAATTTTGGTAATTTACTATTTTTAGCAGTTTTTAACTTCCGAGGCCATTTTGAGGCCCTAAATGATGTTTTTTGGGAAAATGGGGGAGCAACATGGATCGTAGATCAATGTTGCTCTGGCAAAAAGTTGTAGTTCTCGGATAGATCTTTCCAACGAGCTATCATACGCCTAAAACAGAGATCGTATGCAAAAGTTACGACCCCGGGAAGTTAATGCTCCAACTTACCCAAATGGGGCCCACATGAATTTTGGCGCTTCATCTCCTAGGGTTAGGTTTTTGGATGTCTAGGACTTTTGGCATTCCTGTTTATTGTAAAAAGGCCTTCAGAGCCTCATTGTAACCATCTTCTTGCGAATGCACGCTGCCGTCACATCTCTTCTCAGAGATAAGCCGCCACCATTCCAGCAAGCTTG
>JASDQU010104537.1:239715-305419 GCA_032191745.1 Picea mariana
CCACCATTCCAGCAAGCTTGTTTCCGCTGCATTTTTACAGTTTCAGCGTATTTCGTTATTTAATAGAAAACCAGTTTTACTGTATCTCTGTCATTTTTGTGTTAAGCACCTATTAATAATCTGTATTCATTTCGTTCTGCTCATAAAATCTGGATCAATACTAGAGGTAGTTCCAACTATTGTTCCACCTAAAAAGTGTCGCAAGGTAGTATCTCATACTGCAAAATTCAACTTCTTCACAATCTGTTCAAAAGGGGAACATAAGGACACTGCAACCACTACAGCCTCGCCCCTTGCACCTTCTATCCAATAGAAGCATGTCGACAAGGTTGCATCAAAGTGCAAATATTATTTCTGCACACCTTCCTCTCATGTAGCTTGACTTGTTGAACAACCTCAACTTCAACAGGTTTATGATAGACTTCCACAAACTAGGTAGCGCGGCGTCTCCAACAATACAAGCAGCTCACCAAGATGCAGATCCAGCAAATGCTTTTCCCTCTCCCCCAGGAACTCAGCACAATGGATACCATTGCTTCTTAAGGAGGGAGGATTAATCTAGGTGGATATCGATGGCCACCCACCTTTTTTGACTGGCTCAAAACAACTTTATGGCAATTTTGGCAATTAACTATTTTTAGCAAGTTTTAACTTCTGGGGCCATTTTGAGGGCCTAAATGAAGGTTTTTCTAGATCAAGGTTATCAATGATATCCAAAGACATGATTGAGCCCCCAAAATTAATCTCTTGACGATACCTTTCCAACAAGCTATCATATTCCTAAAACAGAGATCGTATGCAAAAGTTACGACCTCGAGAAGTTGATGTACTAACTTACCCAAATGGGGCCCACATGACTTTTGGTGCTTCATCTCCTAGGGTTGAGTTTTTGGATGTCTAGGGTTTTTTGCATTCATGTTTATTGTAAAAAGGCCTTCAGAGCCACATTTTAGTCATCTTCTGGTGGATGCGAGTAGCCGTCACATCTCTTCTTAGAGATAAGTTGCCACCATTCTAGCGAGTCTTTCACTATGTATTTTTACAGTCTCTGTACATTTCTTTCATTAATAGAAATCATGTATTACTGTATGTCTATGTTTATGGTTGCATCTCTGATACATTTGTGTTATCTTATTGAATATTTACGATATCTCTGTGCATTTCTTTATTATATCTCCGCTCACATTTCGTGTCAAAAATAATTCGGATCACTCGTGTATATCGGTAAAAATATATTTCTCCAACCAATGCTTTGAACTAAGATTAGGGTTCTTGTTCTGGGCTTCAATGAAGTCCTTTTCTTGATCTTCTATCCACTTTTGAATCTCTGTCTTCGATTGAAACCACCTTGACATTCCCTCAATAACATTCCCATCTCGACAACGGAACCATTTGTTGGCACAGGGGAAGACCCAGGGTTCAACTCCAAGAGCGCACCAAAAAACCCTAACTACTGGCCCTTTCAACAACACCTATGAAGAAAATGCAGTCTCACCCAAATCAATTATGATGGGGTTGCAGGACAAATATGTCTACAACCAAAGGGAATATCAAGTGGATCTAACACCACAATAGCGCAACATTCATATATCACTTATCAGCTAAGATCTACTCTGCAAATCTACTTATCATATCTAACACAGTAATACAATCACAATATATCAATGACAAAGACATAATATCAATCACACACAACACAAAATATACGTGGTTCACCCTCTCTCTAGGGCTATGTCCACAAAACTGTGCTATAATATATTGAGGTAAAGCATACAGTTCTTGTCTGCGCTCTTAACTAGCAGATATTCTTTCTCTTCTCCCTTTCTCTCCCTTCCCTACGCACCCAGCTGCAGGGTTGATCTTCACACCCAACTGAAGATATTACAATACCAGAAGGCTCTCACACTCAACACTTCTCTCTCTCTCTCTCCACAATAGTCTCTCACAACAATCAGATCGATCACTAGCAACAATGACAACCTATCTTGATACCAACCAATGATAACCCAACCTAGGTCCTCTTGACCTCTATTTATACATTGAAATCACTCACTGACATCCTTAGGTCTAAGCCTAGGTTTCAAAAACCCTAGATACCAGAACCCTAGGTGTCTAAAACCCTAGGTCAACTTGACCCATATTTTTAGGGCTTCGCGAGTTTGTCTTTCCTTCCTTCTCACGCGGTGCTCCAAAGCATCCAACGATGGATTTATCCTCTTGCTGACTTGTCCTCGATCCTTCTTTATTGCTTATCTATCATTCTTGCTCTCCTCGTCCAACGATTTTCTTTCTCGAGCTTCACTTCATCTTTTCTTCTCTTTTGTTCACTTTGACCCAATAACAGTCACTGTGTCTTCCACAAATGTCAGGTTCTCCCTTTTCTTCCTTGATTTTCTCTGGCTTCCATAACCAAGGGACAACAATATGAATCCAGAGAATTTAGGACCAAGCTTGGAGAGAATGGTGAGAACTATTTGGTTCTCCTCCGATTTATCAACCCCGCAAGCTTTGAGTTGCGACGGTAAATCCTTGAATTTTGTAAAGAAATATTGGATATTCTCGAAGATTTTTGGATCCAGTGTGAGCAGCTCCACCTCCATCATGTTCCCCCTCATCTAATCCTGTTTTCCAAAGATCCCTTACAAGGTGGTCCAGGCTTCATTGGGAGTCTTACAGGAAGATATATGAAAAAGGAGATTGGGAGAAATAAGACTGTAAATTGTTTCGAGTGCCTCATCTATGCAATTTAAGTACTTGGATTTTTCTATGGCTGATGTCAGTTCTGTATCTATATTCAATTTTAACCTGTACAACCCTCTGGTTCGGAGATGTATGGCTATTTTCTCCTTCCATGAAAAATAGTTGTAAGGTGTAAGAATGAATTCTTTTTGGAAATCCATCTTTCCACTATCTTCAATATTTTGTACCTACAAAACATTTGGGTGTAGCTTTTTCTTAGCAGTTCATCGAATTTGATACCATGTAAATGTGTTGAACCTGTACAAAATAGATCTAGCTAAACAATTATACACATATTTTCATAGAGAATTTGAGAAAGAAGAAGAAGGAGATAAAGAATGAAATAATTCTCATTAACCGTTATGAATAATGAATAATTTACACATGATATACTATGTATAACTCAATGAGTGCACACTGGAGAAGAACCAATGCACCATAGTGGTGGTCTAGAGTGATATGGACACACATCGACAGTTACGGGAGTGAACTGCCGCCTAGTCTAGTCTCTCAAGCAGTTACAGGAATGAACTGCCACTTAGTTGAGTTAATTAGTGTTCAGTTAACTGACTGAACAAAGAGTAGTGAGGATTTAACTCAGGGAATAAAAGGTAATGTGCCAGTATGGTGATGATCCCAATACAAGGTCGAATTGCATGGTGATGATCCCAATTTTGCATGGTGATAAAACCAATGCAACATCTAAACTCAACTCAACTAGTCAAACTAAAGTGCCAACTGAAAGAGAATATTCTCCAGGTGGAATATTCTCCCCTAAAATAAAGGAGATTGTATAATGACTAATTATGACTAATAAAAAAGGAAAAACCTTAGGAAAAAGAAATCCTATGTGTGTGTGAAGTAACTCCAACACTCTCACGCGATACTATTGTGTAAGTTGGAGGGAAGGAAGTTAAAGGTGTGAAGGGAGGATATATTTTTTCCCGTATACAAGGAAGTAAGGAGAATTCCATATTGAGGCTTTAGGGGTGACACGATCATCCCATAGGGAATTAGGTAATTATTTATGTCAGTTTCTCTGTTGATTGACTATAGTTCGCTTAAGGATTTAGATCAAGTTCTTGTTCATAGATTCAACCAAGCCATTACCTTGAGGGTAACAGTTGGATGTGTATTTTAAGGTAATTCCTTTTTTCAAAGAAAACTTAGACAATTTTAGTGATGATAAATATGTTTCATTATAAAAAATGAGAGATTTAGGCACCCCAAACTTGGTGATAATGTGTTGTTCAAGAAAATTCATTACCACTTCATCATTCACCTTGGTTAGTGGTATTGCTTTAGTCTAGAGTGTAAAATAATCAGTAGCATCTAGGATATACATTTGTTGCTTGGATGAATGAGGATGAATCTCACTAATGATGTCCAACCCCCAGTATTTGAAGGGTTCTTCAAAAACAACAAGCTGAAGTGGAATGACAACCTTATACTCTCTTTGAGCATATTTTTGGCAAGTTTCACAACTGCGTGAATATGCATGAGCATCCTTGAACAATGTTGGCCAATGATATTCGACTCGCAATACATTATGATTTGTTGTATCTCTTGTTACATAGCCTCTGGTTGGTCCACCATGCATACATTTAAGAACTCTATTGGAATATTTCTTTTCAAGGCAACAGAGTAGTACTCCATCATAGTTTTTTCTGAACAAGACGCCATGGACCAACCAATATTGTAAGGATTTCAACCTCAATGCTATTTTTTTCCTGGAATTAAGGTGTTTTGGGGTTGTACCATGCCGAAGATAATACTTGAGATCATTATAACATGAGTTTTTGACGACGAGAACATATGGGACTTGCTGCGTGTAGAGGGTTGATTCCTCTTGCCATTCATCATCTTCTTGATTTTTAGCATTTGTGATCCCAATTACTAACTTACAAAGACCTTGACCTTTGACAATACTTTCTGGTTTAAATTCAAGGTTGTACTCTTGCAAGGAAATAATCTAATTACCTCACCTCTCACCCAATACTCTTTGTATAAAGAGAGATTTGACCTCTAAGTGAAGAACGATCACTATAGCCGTGTGGTTCTTCAAAATATAAGGTTTGAACTATTTAATTTCTTTGTGGAAAACAAAGGCCTGCTTATCCACTAGTGGGTGATTAAGTTCACCACCTTGTAACCCAGTGATCATGAATGCGATGGGGAATTCATTCCCTTGCCCATCCTTCAGTGTGAGAACTATTGTAAGAGAATGATTGGACGCAAAAGTGTACAACAAAAATCCCCTCGTGAAATATAGAATTTGTAAAGATGGTGCAACTGCTATAGTGACCTTGATGTTCTCAAAGGCCTCCTTTTCAACGAGAGTCCATTTGAAATGAACATCTTTATTTATCATCCATTGAAGATATTTCATGATTTCAACAAAGTTTGGAACAAATCTTCTCACGAAATTGATTTTTCCAAAAAAGGACTACATCATTTTTTTGTTGTGGGGTGGTGGGATTTGCATAATTGCCTTAGTTATTTCTGGGTCCACTATAGATTCAAGATTAAAAGATTCGAAAGAAAAAGTTAAAATCCATACCTCTTGTTGATAACCTCTCAAATGAGGAGACATGCAATGGATGGTGTTTCGTACATGTCGGACAACTATTTTTGAATCACCAAATACTCGTAAGCATTTTACCTTTAGGTCGATGGATTTCTTCAAACCTTGGACCAAGGCTTCATATTTCACAGTATTATTGGTGCATTCAAATTCCAACCAGAAGGATATGAGTGTTTTACGTTGATGTGGGTCGAGAAGGATACATCCTACTCTGATTCCATCTTGGGATTTGGAGACATCAAAAAACATAGTCCAAATGTTAGTATATACAGGTGGGTTATTTATACAATAACCTAATTCTTTTAATACTATAAAACTATTATCAGCAGTCTGATTGCATGGAAGGAGTTCAGAATGGGTATATGTTTGGATTTCATATGGTTGTGATTTATAACATCAATGGTCAATCTCTAAGAAATAATTACCAAGAACATATTGTGTGAAGCTGATAAGACCATTTTTACCTTCCAATCCAATTACTGTGTGTTTCATGTGAGCCTTGCTATCAATGTGAATATGATTTGGCTTACCTTTATATGAGAGTCATAACTGAGACCAGTTTGTAGAAAAATAACCTTGGAGTTTAGCTGATCAACCCATGCTCAACAACAAACCATAACTATTTGGGATATCAGCAACAACAATGTCAATAACCTGATGAACCCTAGGGTCATAAGCTAATACAATCTGAACATATTTGAGATCTCCTCTTACTTGTACATTTGACCTGTCTAATTGTATTATTCTTGAGGTAGTCAATTGCAATACAATGTTTATTCTTTGGCATATCGAATAAGGCATGATTTTGGAAGAAGCACCAGAATCCACCAAACAATTATGTACAATGAGATTAAAGATTTCATAAGATTATTCATTGTCTAACATTTGGTTTAGAGTCTTTATGTCATAATATTATTCATCATGACAAGGTTAATGGTCCTTATGAGTCACACTCTTTATCTTAAAATCATCACCATGACATGTCATGCCTCCAAGTTGTACACATGTTTTCGTTTGTCACTATCCAACCGTTTAGATGTCAAGTCAAAAGTTAGATGTATTTTTTTCCAACTCACCAGGAGAGTTTGCAGTGTACTTATGAGTACCTCATGCACTCATTTTTTCATCATTGAAACTAAGACACGTGTCAAGGGGAATTTTATGGTTTTCATAGCCTTCATTTAATTTGATTTTCAAGGATTTTGTCACATGATTTCTATTAGTTTTCTTGAAGTGTTATTTATTTATTTATTTTGAACTTGGCACTTCAAACTTGGCGCTACGAACCCACACTGCAAACTAGCATTGTAGATTGGATGAATAAGATTTTCAAGTTTGGATGAATTGCCAATAGATCAACTTAGGTTCACAAGCATCATCATCAAACCTAGGTGTATCAGGTACTCCTTGATGATCTCCATGTTGTTCAAAGGATGAAAGAGGGGTTTATGCTCCTTTATTCACTGGTGTTGCAAACTGTTCAAACTCATTTGCTGGCAACTTTCAAATCCATTTCTATAGAACCCTAAATTTTTATCACCAGTCCAGACTGTTATCTCGACCTCAATTTATATCTTTCTCTACAAATAAGCCACTTGTACCACTGAATACCTCAGTGCTGCGAACTGGTTTCTTTGACTCCGCATTACTAGCGCATGCTTCGAACTAGGCACTACAACCCTTTGTTCCAGAATTGTTGAAACCCTCATCTTCTCCATCAATTTGAAGTTTAGTATTAACCAATTAAATGAGAGCCCTATCAAACCCGAGGGTTATGGTTAATCATTTGTAGAATCAAGTTTAAAATTTCATACATTATTGGCACTGCAAATTGATATTTATGCTGTTGAAACTATGTTTTAGCAAAGATATCTCACTTGTCTTCCTTTCATTACAAATCTCAGTGGTTGTTCCTTTATTCCTCCTTTTTGAAATATGATTTATCTCATAACACTGATGTGTGTAAAGCTCTGGACAAGGTGAATTCTAGGAAAACAATTTTGTCATTAAACCCTAAAATTCTTGTTTACTCTCTTTTCACACACCAACTATCATAACAAATTACAAAAGGTATTCTTCAAGCAATGGTTATGGATAGTCAACAAAACAAGAAGACTCACAAGGGAGGGGATATTGTGAGGAATCAACCTTATGATATGCAACTCCTTAACTATGAACCATTGTTCAAGGAATCTTTTTAGAAGGTAGGTTGCCTAAATTTCTATCAAAAGATGCAAAGAGGACATCCAGAAGTGGCCAAAGAGTTTTCACTCAATTTTAATGGGACTAAAACTAGAGTGGGGATGTTAGAGTTTGATGTTTCAGATCTTTCTATCTCTGTTGCAACACAGATACCTAACTGTGGGGAGAAATGGTTCAAATCCATGTCATTAAATTCTTCCTTCTCAAAGGAATTCTTTAAGCCATAATATCAGGAGGACAACTTTTCTAAAGGAGTACCTAAAATTCACATGCTTGAATGTTTTGAAAAGATGCTCAGAGTTATCCAAAGATACTTCAGATGTGAGGGAGGTTCAACATGGTATAACAATACCACATCAGGTTATTGTTACACTTTACAGGAAACGAAGCCATGAACCTTCGATTTTATCTTTTTAGAAGCATTGGTAAGATGTCAGACAGAGTCCAAGCCAAGTCAAAGCAAGTAGATACCAGTGTGTTTCATTCTGGCCTTATGAAGATGTTAGTAATGGAAGAGTTAAGGAAAACTAACACTAATTGGGAAACCTTCCTAATTTCATCAAATTTTCAGTTAGATGTTTCCCCCACTCCACAATCCAAGAGACAAAGTTCTACTCTTGTTGAGAGGACTATGCATTCAGAGGCTAGAAAGAAGAAAAGGGTGACTATGACTGAAAAAAATGTCATAGCTACTAATGAAGTAGAAATAAGTGGTCCTTCACAAAATCTAGATAGAGAAACTTCACCTATGGCATATCCTATCCCCATGTAGATTCTATCAATCAAACCAAGAGGCTTGAAAGGAAAAAATATTGTTTTTTCCTATCCATTGTTGCAGACAAGGTTAAACCTAAAAGTCCTTTTACTAGAGCAACAACCAAGCATCATGTCCTTGTGAAGGATGTTACAACAGAGACTTCAACCCAAAAAAATGAAAAATTTTAGTATTTCAAGTATCCTATAGAATTTATTGACATCACTACTCCACATCATGAAAGAAACCCCACCTTCAAAAGTCTCAAGAGGCAGCTCAAGCAAGAGATGGAACCAATAAGATGAAAAATGAATACTTGGGTTCCAGAATGAAGCTTAAAGAGATGATGGACATGTACTATGAAGAGACTATTGATAACACAAGGTTCTTAGCTAAAATATTTTTACCCCTTCATAGGAATATCAATAATCTTTACAGGGAGAACAAAACCCATCAAGATGAAATCGGAAAATTGAAGGCAAAGTTACAACCTTTCAGAGAAGAATTGGAAAAGAGAAAATTAGACATGATGGCCAAGGTGGCTACCAGAAGGATTTCTAGAATAAAAAGATAAATACATTGATCTTCCAAAACCAACATTAATTTTGGTCAATTTTTTTGTTATATGTAATTACAACATTTTGGAGATGGCTATGAGTTTTGAGCTATAACTAGAAGTTTTGGTGTTTTTCCTCAATTATATATCAAGATAATGAAGTTTTGATTCATATATAGACTCATGGTATAAGTTTTGAGATGTTGAAACTTTAGAAAAAGTGAAACAGACAGCTACAAGAAAGTTCACAACGCCTGGAATCATTAGCGCCGTGAACTTGCTGTTTCAGGATAGTTTGCAGCGCTGCACTGTGACTTAGTTTTTTTGGAGATTTTGGAGGGAAAGGAAATTGTCAACTGTCAATATGGATTCATACCAACACTCAGAATATTAGTTGTGATTTGGGAGGCCACCTGCCTCAAGAAGATGAATTCTTATGGACACATCATCAACTATTAAAGATTGTTGCATACGTTGCCAACATCCTCCTTTAAAATACCAGTTTGTTGCATTTTTTTGTACATCAGTTTCCATGCTTCCCTTAGGAATGGGGATCCTATGAGGAAGTTGAGGGGTGAATTGTAAATATGACATTGTAAGACTAAAGGGGGTTCGAATGGTGTGACAGAGAAACTCTTATTTTGACAATATCTTTTGTAGCATAGTTTTCTCCTAATGTATGGACCAGATCCAAAATACTTTTAATGGTGGAAATCAATATTACTTCTCTTCATCATATTTTGTTTTCTTACTTTGATATTAGTCTATGTTGAATGATTCATTTGGTTGTTATTTCTTTATTGCAATAAATGATTTATTGTGATATTGTATGCAAGTTTATTAGAGTACTTCTCTTTGATTGTAAGAGGTTCTTATTCAGAGAGTTTTCTTCATATGTATGTCAGTGTTACCTGATGTATATGATATGCAAATTACATTTTCCTTGTTAAGACTTCCATATATCACTTTATCTTTTAAAAACCGATTTGAAGATATTCAAGGCCTTGTTTGCTGGTGTGCATTACATGGAGTAATCTGTGATTGACATCTTTAATTGAGTTTTCCATCCATTTTCCACCTTTTATAAACATTTATCCTTTACCTTTTGATGGGTATTAGGCTTACATGTACAAAAGCATAGGTGTGACTTCTAATGCTAACATTTTGGCGCCATTTCTAAGGAACAGATTGAATATTTTTCCCTAGGTTGTATGACAATAAAATACTGATTTTGATGGTGTACAAAAATCAGTAAATAGAAGACTACATAGTGCACTTAGCGACTCCAAAGTTCAGCTGTGGCTCTCAAGAGTAGACACATGAGGTTCAATCCACATTCACCTCTGGCTGCACCTGAACCTGATCCATAAAAGATCTTACAGAAGGGAACATATTTGCAAGGAGCTTCCTCTTCTAAATTCTCAGGTACTTCTGGAGAATTACCTGACTCTTCTTTCCATACACCAATTGTTGTTACTCATGTTTCTCATTTACTTACTGCTGAAAATCCTGTAAAGTCAACACTAGGAGTTTTTCCTGTAGATTATTCAACTTTTTCTCCTGAGCTAAAAGAAGAAAGTCTATAAAATTTTGATTTTCTTTCATCCCCTGCAATTCTAAAGTAGTTTAGGCTTGAAAGTTTGGAATATTTTACTCTCTTAGGTTATCCTTCTCCCCATTCTTTTAAATTTTTTGTAACTAAAGAAGAAGGAACCTCAGTTTCTATTGAGATTTCCCCATACTCATCCAAGACTCAACCATTTTATGTTAAATATGAAATTCCCCCAACTTATACTCTTCCTTTTCCTAAATAACCTGTTATACAAACTACATCTTTACCTGTCAAATCACCTCCTACTTCTCCTAGAATTCAGAGTCATCCTTTTCCCAATCAAATGGTAGGGGTTAATTCTACTCAAAATAGAATGGATGTCATTGTAACTTATAGGTATGCCCCATTAGTGCTTCCTCAGCCTATGAATGCTCTTCCAATAAGAAATTACCTAAAGTATATGCCTAAGTTCATAGGAGAAGAAGATATCACTGCAGAAGAACACCTTGCAACATTTTATAGTTATGCTGATAATTTGAATATTGAGAATGAAGATGTAAGGATGAGGGTTTTTGTGCAAAGTCTTCATGGATAAGCTAGAAAGTGGTTTAGAAGTCTATCTCATGGATCAATTGTTGGAATTGAAGCCTTAGATGATGCCTTTTTGAGACATTGGGGTGAAAAAATGACTTCTTATATTATATCATAGAATCTGGGGCTCTTAAAAGGAAAGAAGGTGAATCCATGTCAGACTTTTCAAAGAGATTTAACAAGATGTATAAAAAAATTCCTACTAAGATCAAGCCTAGTGAAAATTCTACTAAAATAACCTATGCAAGTGCCTTTGACCCAGAATTTTGTCTTTTGTTGAGAGAAAGAAGGTCTACTACATTATACCATATGCAAGATGTTTATCTAGAGGTGGAATCAAACATATTGGTAACATTTAAGTTGAGGGGAAAATATGATAGGGATAGAAGAAAACAAAAGGCATAAGCTTCATTTTATGATGCTTCAGAAACTAATCCCCAGGTTGATGGATTAACTAAGTTATTCAAGTCACTTTCTGTAAAAATGGAAAAACTAAAATGAGAAAGGAGAGAAGCAAATAGAAACCCCCAATATTTTGTAAACAGAAACAATTTCAGAAGACAAAATAATACACCTCAAATTCTTTAGAGAGATCAGAGAAATAGAGAGGATCAAAAGGTTCAAACCCCTCTCCAAAAAAATTTGGTTGATGATGAAGAAGGAGATAATGAAGAAGAAGATCAAGAAATTCATTGTCTGGGGGACACATCTGCTTCCCCTCATCTAACCCAATATTCTTATGAAGAGTTTATAATCAGAAGTTAGCTAAATGAGTTAAGTAAAGGAGAGAAAGTGAATGAAACTCAAAACAAGTACAATTTGAGCTCAAAACAAAAAGAGGGAAAGGAAAGTACATCTAATCATCCTAAAAAAGTAGATAATTCTACCAAAATAGTGGTTGCACCAAATAAATGAAATGAGGAACAAAAAAGTCAACCCATAATTAAAGCTCATGTTCAAGAAGCTAAGGAAATTATGAAGTCCCCATCCTCTTTTAACTTTGAGAGTGAAATCCAGAAAATCAAAATTCCTGTCCCTTTCCTAGAGTTGATAAAGAATGAATATTCCAAGAAGTCGATTTCTAAAATGCTGCAGCCTGAATTTTCTTCCCATTCAACAGACTTAGTTAACTTGTAGGATGAGAAACTTGCAATTATATTGGGGCCACTAGTAGAAGATAGAGATGACTCCTCTACTACTTTTTACACCTCTTTGAATGTACATGATAAAATCTTGCACAATTGCCTCATGGACTCAGGTCCATCCCATAACTTAATGCCTAAGTATGTCATGGATGAATTGGGTCTGGAAATTACTAAATCATATCATGATTTGTATTCCTTTGACTCAAGAAAAGTAAAATGCCTTGGGGTGATTAAATATTTGGTTGTTACTCTCTTTCAACTCACTATGAAGAGTATAGTCATGGACATTGTAGTTGCATATGTTCCCCCCAAGTTTGGGATGTTATTTTCCAAATCATGTATTAAAGGTTGGGAGGGACATTACAAATAGATCTCTCTTATGCTACTATACCAGTCTTTGGGGTTGAACACAGAAGGTTGTACAAAGAAGCACAACTTGCATATATTATTAGTGACGAAGGAAATCCCACAAAACATCCTATTTATGTTGTTGATACTAATTTGGGATCTATCATTTTACATCTTACTGATTCTCCTTGGTCACCATTGGATATAAAAAAGAAATCACCAACAACATGTGAGACATCTAAACAAGGTGCTCAAATTTGGAAAATGTATTTTGATGGTGCATCTTCAAAATATAGTGTTGGTGCTGGAGTTATGTTCATTTCCCCTTCTCATGAAGTCATAAATCTGTCCTTAAAATTGGAATTTGAAACCACAAACAACATTGCAGAATATGAGGCCCTAGTTTTGGGGCTTAGAGATGCAAAGGACGTGAAAATTGAAGAATTATTAGTTTTTGGAGATGTAGAGTTGATTGTGCATCAAGTCAGAAATATTTATCAAGTAAAGAATCCAATACTGAGAAATTACAGGAATGAGGTATGGGACCTTATTGACAATTTCTTCCTATCCTTCAACATATCCTTTGTTCCCAGAGAATATAATACATTGGATAATTCCTAAGCTAAAAATGATAGTAACTTTAAAATCCCACTACCTCCCAAACCCAAGTATGATGTTGAGGTGAAATATAGACCTTCTATACTTGATAATGTCAAGCATTGGAAGGTTTTTGAAGATGATATTGAAATAAACAGATTTCTGGAAACAATAGATGATTTTTCTGCTCTTCATATTGACCAAGACCCAAATGATGATAAAAATCTGGATGCTAATAAATTTATGAACAAGATTGCAGATCACGAAATTATCTAGTTGCCTAGAAATAATATTCCTAGAGGATTAGTTCCCTTGGAGAGATTATTTGAAAACAATGATGTGGTTGTGAAAGTGAGAGTTTCAAGTGAAAATGTTGATCTGATAGAGTGTAATTTAGGTACTAAAGAGGAACCCACATATGTCAAATTGTCCAGTAGTTTGTCAAAAAATCAAAGGGATGAATATATCAAACTATTGAAATTTTTTTATGATGTCTTTGCATGGAAGTATGAAGACTTGGAAACCTATGAAACAAACATCATTGAGCATAGAATACCTTGAAGGATGATGCCAAACCTTTTAGACAGAAATTGAGGCAGATCAATCCTATGTTATTGCCCATTATGGAGAAAGAGGCCAAAAAATTGCTTGATTCCCAGATCATTATACCTTTGAGGTATTCTGATTGGATAGCTAATCTAGTCCCTATCATAAAAAGGAATGGCGAGATCAGACTTTGTGTTGATTTCATAAATTTAAACAAGTGTTCCAGAAAAGACAATTACCCCTTTCCTAAGATGGAGCATATCTTGAAAAGGGTGAAAATCTCAGTAAGGATGTAAATGATTGATGGCTTTTTAGGCTACAATCATATTTTTGCATTACTAGAGGACAGAGAAAAAACAACATTTACCACTCCTTGGGGTACATTGATGTATTCCAAGATGCCTTTTGGTCTCATGAATGCAGGGCGAACTTTCCAATGAGAAATGGATATTGAATTTATTGGAGAAAAAGATAAGTTTGTGGTTATATACTTGGATGATATCATAGTGTTTCCAAAGTATGATCAAGAGAATTACCAACATTTGGAGAAGGTGTTCCTGAAATGAAGAAAATATGGGTTGTCACTTAATCCCAAGAAGTCTCTTTTTTCCATGAAGGAAGGAAAGTTGCTAGGACATATTGTCTCAGCTGAAGGAGTAAAAATTGACCCAAGTAGAGTAGAGGCTATCAAAACTCTCTATCCCAAGGTCCAAGAAAGAAATTTAGTCCTTCCTAGGTATGATAAACTTCTTGAGAAGATTCATATCCAATTTTGATAAGTTGGTCAAATTTTTAACATCCATGTTGAGAAAAGGGAATGAAGTAAGATGGACACTAGAAGCTACGACTTATTTTGAGCAAATAAAACAAGCACTGGCTCATGCACATGTTCTAATCAATCCTAACTAAAAATATTTTCTGATCTTTTCTTTTTCCTCAAATGATACACTAGTTGTTGTCCTTCTTCAGAAGAATTCAGATGGAATAGAGCAACCTATTTCTTTTTTTAGTAGGGATTTGAGAGATGTTGAATTCATATATGACATCATGGAGAAGCAAGATTATTCTTTGGTCAAGGCCCTAAAATCTTTCACAGTATATGTTCTTCATTCCAAAATTATTGCTTATGTTCCTTCAAGCTATGTAAAATAAATTTTGATTTAGCTTGATATAGATGGGAAAAGGAGTAAGTGGATTGCTAATATTTTGGAGTTTGATATTGATATGAAACCCACCAAGATGGTGAAAGGTCAAGGTTTAACTAGATTGTTATCTGAATAAAATTGTAAGGCACTTGGGGTAAATTTCATGAATGCTAATTCTGTAAATCAGCAAACCGATATTCCTAACAACAGCTCACAAATCAGTTTAAAGTTGACAGAGTGCAGTTGGTACAAGGACCTCATCCATTTCTTGCAAAATTTGCAACCTCCTATTGGACTTGAGAAGACCAAAGTGAGGGCTTTGAAACTTAAAGTAGATAGATATTGCATTGTTGATCATGTTCTATATTGGAAATATCCTTTAGGGGTTATTTTAAGATGTTTGGATCCAGGAGAAGCAAAACAAACTATGACTGATTTCATGAGAGTCTATGTGGAGGTCATCATTTTTGGAGGACTACATCATAAAAAGTACTTAGAGTTGGGTACTTCTATCCTAGCTTATTTATTAATGTGTGTGCAAAGGTCAGAACATGTGATAAATGTCAAAAATTCTCAGGCAAACAACTACTCAAATATTTTCCTTTGAAACCCATAGTGGTAGCTGGCCCTTTTCAACAGTAGGGATTAGACTTCATTGGATAAATCCATCCAGCCTCAAGTGCACAACATCGTTGCATTTTGACTGCTACTGATTACTTCACCAAGTGGATAGAGGCCATTCCCACTAAAAATGAAACACATAAAGTAGTTATTGGCTTCCTGGAAAACATTCTATCAAGGTTTGGTTGTCATAACAAAACTGTTACTGATAATACTGCATATTTTAAAGCTGAGCCTCTAGTAAAGTTTTGTGAAAAGTTTGGGATTCAACTTATCCACTCTACTCCATATTACCCTCAAGGTAATGGCTTAGCAGAATCCTCCAACAAAATCTTAGTGAATATCATTAGAAGGCCGTTGGAGGATAATAAAAATTCATGGGATTCAAAAATGAAGCTTTCTCTATGAAAAGATAGAGTGACCACCAAGAGATCAATTGACACTACTCCATTTCAGTTGGTCTATGGGACTAAAGTTGTTTTTCCTACTCAACTAGCTTTACCTATGGCAAAGATTCTTCAAGATCAAGAAGGGGAACTAGATAACATGATCAAGAGGATGCATCAACTTGTGCAAGTACAAAAAACTAGGGAACACATTTTTGATAAAGCACAAAGCCATCAACAAAAAATCAAAGAATATTTTGACAAGAAGGTGAAGAAAGAATATTTTCAGCTTGGAGGCCCAATACTCAAATGGGATGCACAAAGGAAAGATAAGGGAAAACATGGTAAATTCAAAACCTTGTGGGTTGATCCTTTTAAAATTTCTGAAGTTTTGCAAAATAATACTTTCAAGTTGCAAATATTGGAAGATGTTGAATCTCCTGGTGGCCCATTCAATGGGAATTTTCTAAAGAGATACTTTTCCTAAAAGCCATAAGTGGCTTGCTTTCATTGTAAATATCAGTCTTTAGTTAGTTTTATTTTCTTTCAATAATGACTCCTAGCCCAATGGATAAGGTACTGGATCTGCATGTTCTTGGATCCTCACAGGGAGGTCTCCATCCCTTGTGGAGCCAAATGTTAGCACATAAAATTGTAGGGGGTCAGAAAAACACTTTTTTTTTTTTTTTGGAGTCATAGGGTTTTATAAGTCTTAGGTTTTGGGTCTTTTGTTGCCATAACTCAAATTTTTATTTGTATTATAAAAGTTATGTTTAGCCTTGGTTAAGATTCTTTATGTCATAATATTATTCTTCATGACAAGGTTAATGGTCCTTATGAGTCACACTCTTGATACTAAAATAATTACCATGACATGTCATGCCTCCAAGTTGTACACAAGTTTTCTTTTGTCACTATCCAACTATTTAGATGTCAAGTCAAAACTCAGATGTATTTGTTGCCAACTCACTAGGAGAGTTTGCAGTGTACTTATGAGTACCTCATGCACTCATTTTTTCATCATTTCAACTAAGAAACATGTCAAGGGGAATTTTATGGTTTTCAACGTTTTCATCTAATTAGATTTTCAAGGATTTTGTCATTGGATTTCTAACAATTTCCTTCAAGTGCATTTTTTTATTTTGAACTTGGTGTTGTAGACTGGCTAAAGAAGATCGTCAAGTTCAGATGACTTGCTAATAGATCAAATCAGGTTCAAATGCATCAAAATCAAACCCAGGTGTATCGGGTACTCCTTAATGATATCCATGATGTTCAAAGGTTGAAAGAAAGGTTTATGCTGCTTTATTCACTGGCATTGTGAACTTTTCAAACTCATTTGCTGCCAACTTTCAAATCCATTTCTATGGCAACCTAAATTATGCTCACCAGTCCAGATTGTTATCTTTACTTCACTTTATCTCTTCCTCTGCAAATAAGCTACATGTCCCACTGAATACCTTAGCACTATGAATTGGTTTCTTTGACTCGGCATCACTAGCATGCACTGCGAACCCTCTGTTCCAGAATTGTTGAAATCCTCATCTTCTACATCAATTTGGATTTTATTCTTAACCAATTGAATGAGACCCTTATCAAACCTGAGGAGTATGGTTAATCATTTGTAGAACCAAGTTTAAAATTGCATACATTATAGGCGCTGCAAACTGATATTTATGCTACTGAAACTCCGTTTTAGAAAAGAAATATCACTTGTCTTCCTTTCATTACAAATATCAATGGTTTCTCCTTTATTCCTCCTTTTTGAAATATGCTCTATCTCATAACACTGAAGTGTGTAAAGCTTTGGACAAGGTGAATTATAGGAAAACCGTTTTGTCATTAAACCCTAAAATTCCTGTGTACTCTATTTTCACAGACCAACTATTATAACAAATTACAAAAGGTATTCTTCAAGAAGTGGTTATGGATAGTCAAAAAAACAAGAAGACTCACAAGGGAGGTGAGATTGTGAGGAATGAACCTTATGATATGCAATTCCTTAAATCAAAACCATTGTTCAAGGAATATTTTCATAGGGTAGGTTGTCTAAATGTTTGTCAAAATATGTAGAGAGGACATCCATAAGTGGCCAAAGAGTTTGCACTCAATTTTAATGAGACTAAAACTAAAGTGGGGATGTTAGAGTTTGATGTTTTAGAGAATCCCATATATGTTGCAACAGAGATACCTAATTGAGGGGAGAAATGGTTCAAATCCATGTCATTAAATTCTTCCTTTTCAAAGTAATTCATTAAGCTAGAATATCAGGAGGACAACTTGTCCAAAGGAGTACCTAAAATTCACATGCTTGAATGTTTTGACAATATGATTAGGGTTATCCAGAGATACTTCACATGTGAGGGGAGGTTCAACATGGTGTACCAATACCACATCATTTTACTGTTACACTTCACAGGAAAAGAAGCTATGAACCTTCCATTTTATCTTTTTAGAAGCATTGGTAAGATGTCAGACAAAGTCGAAGTGAAGTCAAAGCAGGTAGATACCAGTTTCTTTCACTCCGGCCTTATTAAGATGTTAGTGATGGAAGAGTTAAGGAAAAATAAAACTGAGTGGGAAACATTCCTAACTTCATCACATTTTCAATTAGACTTTCCCCCCACTCCACAATCCAAGAGACAAAGTCCTACTATAGTTGAGAGGATTGTGCATTAAGAGGATATCGAGAAGAAAATGGTGATTATAAGTGAAAAATGTCAAAGCTACTAATGAAGCAAAAACAGGTGGTCCTTCACAACCTCTAGATAGAGAAAATTCACCTATGGCAGATTCTGTCCCCATGGAGATTCCTTCAAGAAAAATAAGAGGCTTGAAAGGAAAAAAAAATGTTTTTTCCCCACCCATTGTTGCAGACAAGGTTAAACCTAGAAGGCCTTTTACTAGAGCAAAAACCAAGCAACATGTCCTTGTGAAGGATGTTAAAATAGAGACTTCAGTCTGGAAAAAAGGAAAATTTCAGTCTTCTAAGCATCCTATATAATTTATTGACATCACTACTCCACAACATGGAAGCAATCCCACCTTCAAAAGGCTCAAGAGGCAGCTCAAGGAAGCAAGGGTTGAAAATGATAAGATGAAAAAGGAAGACTTGGGTTCCATAATGAATCTTAAGGAGATGATAGAAATGTATGAAAAGAATATTGATAAGGCAAGGATCTTGGCTAAAATACTTTTACCCCTTCACAGGCAGCTCAAGAATCTCTACAGGAAGAACAAAACCCATCAAGCTAAAATCAGAAAATTGAACGCAGAGTTACAACCTTTCAGAGAAGAATTGGTAAAGAGAAACTTAGACATGCTTTCCAAGGTGGCTACCAGAAGGAGTTCCACAATAAAAAAATAGACATTGATCTTCAAAAACCAACATTAATTTTGTTCAAAGTTTATGTTATATGCAATTACAACATTTTGGAGATGGCTATGAGTTTTGAGCTATAACTAGCAGTTTTGGTGTTTTTCCTCCAATTATATATCAAGATAATGAATTTTTGTAGCATATATGGACTCTTAGTATAATTTTTGATATGTTGAAACTTTGGAAAAAATGAAACAAGCTGCTATAGGAAAGTTCACAGCGCTTGGAATCATTGGCACTGCAAACTAGCTATTTCAGGATAGTTTGCAGCGCTGCGCTACGAACTCAGTTTTTTGGTGATTTTGGAGGGAAAGGGAGATAACACCTGTCAATATGGATTCGTACCAACACTCAAAAGATCAATTGTGCTTTGGTAGGAAACCTACCTCAACAAGATGCTCTCGTATGGACACATCATCAACTATTAAAGATTGTTGCATACGTTGCCACATCCTCCTTTAAAATAGCAGTTTGTTGCTTTTTGTTGTACACATGTTGCCACACTTCCCTTAGGGATGGGGATCCTATGAGGAAGTTGAGGGGATAATTGTAAATATGGAATTGATGGTTTTAGTTATTTAAAGGGCATTGTAAGACTAAAGGGGGTTCAAATGGTGTGACAAAGAAACTCTTATTTTGATATTGTCTTTTGTAGTAGAGTTTTATCCTAATGTATGGACCATATCCTAGATAATTTTAATTGTGGAAATCAGTCTTACTTCTCTTCATCATATTTTATTGTCTTACTTTGATATTAGTCTGTGTTGAATGATTCATTTGGTTGTTGTTTCTTTATTGCAATAATGGATTTATTGTGATATTGTATGCAAGATTATCAAAGTATTTTCTCTTTGATTGTAAGAGGTTCTTATTCAGAGAGTTTTATTCATATGTGTGCCAGTGTTACCTGATGTAAATGATATGCATATTATACTTTCCTTGTTAAGTATTCCATCTATCACTTTATCTCTTAAAACTTGATTTGAATATATTCAAGGCCTTTTTTGATGGTGTGTATCACATGGAGTAATCCGTGATTGAAATCTTTAATTGAGTTTTTAATCCATTTTCTACCTTTTATAAACATTTATGCTTTACATTATGATGGGTATTAGGCTTAAACCTACAACATTCTCGGTGTGAATTCTAGTGCTAACAGGCTGAGATACAAAAATGATGAAGAATGATGGGGGGCTATGATTCCACAAGAGAGAGGGGACCCAAGGGGAGGATTACTCATGGGTATTAATCCAACCCACATTCCTGAATTGTTATTATTATTGTGTAAATATTCTGTTTGTTTTTGAGTGCTACTAAAGCCAACCATCAAAATCATGTAAGAGGGTGGGTGTGAGGAGTCACATCCGATAGTTATTGGAAAGCATGGGAAGGTGTACAATCATCTTGGGGAAGACTGTAAGTCAAGTCAAGCAAGCACACACAAAGAAGAAATTCATATGTCCAAGTAGGAAGTTTTTAGGATAGTCACGCTTTTGCATAGAGAGCAGTTTTTGCTTACATATTTTGGATAGCAAGAGAGGAGATGAGTGCTGGGAAGATAACCAACCATGTTGGGATTGAAGGCAACCATTGTTGGGTTGTTTTTTATGTTGAGAAAGAGGCATGCTTGCCTATAAATCGGGTTGTAATATTGTGAAGCATTTTTATGTGTAGAAATAGACTAAAGAGCCTTGTGAGGGCTATTGTGAGCATTCCTGGAGTAGCTAGGAGGTTTTATAGTCAACCAAATGCACTGGAGCCATGGAGAAAAGTGGGAAGGCCCGAGGGACTGTGTGTAGTGAAGGGGGATCCCATTCCTTGGGTTGTACAGGTTGTGGGAAAGATATTGGAACCTTGGTTTCAGGGTTTTTGTGTGTGGAGAGTGGATAACCAGAGGGCCAAATCTCCTTGTGGGCTCATGGCCTTAGCTCAGGGGTGGATTTTTGTTGAAAGAAAATGAGAAGCAATGCCTATGGCTGGGAGGTTCATCCTTCATATGAAGCATGTTGGTTATCTATTAACACATAAGTTCTTTGTTGTGTTTATCATGATATTCCATTGTGTAAATGTTTTTATGGATGTTGTGTGTTTGTTGTTTGCTTGAGCAGTTGCATTCATGTTTTAATATATGTTGTTAGATACATTTAGAACTATGGTATCAGTCAAATGGTTAAATTGTGTGTGTTATCTATATTTGATAAGTTATTGGAAGTTAATAAGAATAAAATATTAATTTCAAATGTGTATTTTGCACGTAATGTTGCTCAGTTGGTGGCTTGGTATGTTACAATATGGTATCAGAGTTGTTGGTTCAACACTGGACCTATATGGGCCAAGAACGAGTGCAAATTTGAGTAAATTCATTGTTGTAGACTTTGGTTTGTGTGAATTTGGGAAAAATAAGGAGAAAGTCAGAGTTAAATTCCTAAATTCATGGTCAAGATTCATGTTATAATGAATCAGAATTGTTTAAGGAGTTTAATGGAACCAACCTACAAAGTTGTAGGACCAAATTCGATTTGGAATGGTCAAATTTTTCCTTTTAATAGTCATTGTATAATTATAGGCAGTTTGGTAAACCGATGGTTGAGATCATGTTTGATTGTGAGATCAATGGCTGAGATTCAATTTTGGTTGTTGAAAGTTGAAGGAAATCGACGGTCCAAATTCACTTGGATTGTGTTCAAAATTTTCTGAGTGTTGGAGTTCATCGAAATATTTCGTCGACGGTTGATGGTTAGATCGACGAGATTTGTGGAGGCTTTGAAGTTTTCCAGCTGAACTCACCGATGGACAATGGTCGAATTGACGATTTTGGAGAAGAGTTAATTTTGGCCAAAAGAAGTCTGCAATCACCGACGACCGATGGTCGGGTATCGACATATTTTGGGCAAATTGTATAAGTGTCAAAGTTCACAAATGAAACTTGCTGACAACCGATGGTCGAATATTGATAGGATTTGATCAAATTTTTAGGCATCTAGAGAGGATCACCAATCATCGATGGTCAATGGTTGGGGATCAAAGCAATATTGTTAACTTTTCATGCGTCTAGGGGGACTGTTGATCGTCGATGATCTATTAATCGGGGATAGATAAATTGTGACATGATTTTTCATTTTTCCAAGAGAAGTGGTCGATCATCGATGAAGGAAAAGAGGATAATGACATCATCATTCACGTTTCATGCCACATCAACATCCATGTGTCATGCCACATCACCCAAGTTGACACCTTAGGATGATGTGTCATTCCACATCAATATCCATGTGTCATGTCACATCAACAGTTGCCATGTCAGTCTAGAAGTGGCTGATAGTCCATGGTCAAGTCAATCGATTTGGGGGAGTGTTTTCAACAGTCATCGAGGATCATCAATCATCGATGGGTCGATGGTCAGGCATCGACTAAATTAGTGAGGAGTTTCCATTCACCAACAAATATTTCCAACGATCGATGTGCGAATCAACTGATTTAGGGTTGTGTGCAAAACAGTTGTCGAGGAGTTGGGCTGATGGTGGACAGTCGAGTCATAAGTTTGTAGAAAGCATTGTGCATGCCCAAAGGATAATGTCGGTTTCTGATGTCCGATGGAGTGTAGATCAATGACTCAGATTCTATGCAATTTGAGATCAACGGTTCATATTTGAAGGGTTGTGACAGTAGTAAAACATGCAGTTTTATGTGAAATGTTGTGGTTTTTGAAGGTCATTAACTTGCGAGGCGATTTTAAGGCCCTAAATGAAATTTTTATCTAGTCAAAACCATCGAGAATATAGTATTGAAAAGTACACTTTCTCTATAGCTCAAATAAAAGAGATCGAAGAGAGCTATCCTACCAGCTAAATTGTTCACAAAATAGAGCTCGTATGAGAAATTTATAGCCAAAACAATGAGGGTAACATTTTGGCACCAAAGTTACTTTCAGAGGGAATAACTCCATGCTCAAAAGTTTGTTTGGGGCACAAGAGTAGTCGATGTAAATATTATTCACCATAGAGCATATCCATGGAGCTATATTTAATATATGGGTCTATAAAAATGCATAAGAAGAGAAATAATACACCTATAACATACAAAGATAAATTGGGTAAAACAACCTAAACTTCTTCGGACCACAACTTTAAGTTCAAAGCTCAGTTTTGAGAAAATGAATAGTTGTTGGAAAGGTCTTGAGGAGTAAAAGAAACATTTCAACCCAAAATTTGATTTGGGTGCTAAAACGTTTCCATAAATTAATAAAGAGATTTATGTAGCAGTAAATGAGTGGAGAATTGCACCATGTGAATGTTGTATTTTTTCGCTCAAAACTCAGATTGAGGCATGCATATAGTCATTGAAGAGATGTTTCAAAGAAGAAGGCATCGAAGGCATAAGTTTTTTGATTTGGTGCATTTTTTACTTCATAAATTGGGATAAAGAATGACACGTAGCATTAATTGGCAAAATTTCCATACTATGCATAACTCTAACATAAATGGTTGCTTGCACATGGTGCATAATTAGATGTATAATCAGATAAATTCAAGCCTAGGTTTGAATACTAGAGTAATGAAGACATGGAAGATATTGTAGAAGTTAGTTGAGGTAATAGAGAGCTACAAGAAAAGTAATGGAAAGTAGAGTTCGATTCCAAGAATCATGTAATTACTCAATGTGAATATTTTTCCAAATAGTGTCAACGTTTGGAGAAACCTTCCCAGATGATAGAGCTAAGTTCCATAGGTAATTTATAGGAAGGGAAGAGTGTTGAAACTCGTTATCTATCCTATGTATAAGTGTAGAAGCACATTTTATGTGCAATAGTTTTTCTAGGTAAAAAGAGGTTGATATTATTAGCAAGGCATTGATTAATAAGTAGATCACGGACACTCTAGTGGAGAGTGTTGTGTGAAGGATTGCTAGCAGGAGGATAAGATTCCACCGATGATCATTATGTGGGTTTATTATAGATTGATCCCTGGGTCTTGTTATCCCCTAAACTAGGTATAAATAAGGATATCACGTCTCGAGGCCCACATGTCCCATACATGGAGTACCGAGATCCAACCGACTTAATCATGGCTTTGGAGGGCCCCTCTTTTCTTCAATGCATTCCACATACCACCAATAGTAGTATCCATCACACTAGCCTAGTCTTGACATAGTAGTGAGTCTTGCTCCATGAGGTAATGATTTCGGGTATCATGGTATGTATCACTCTATTTTTTGAAGCACTTGAACATGTTGTATTGAATCCTTCTTCATTTCATGCTATTTTCTTGGAAGTTATGCTCTTTTCCTTGTTCAAACTTGGAAGGGTGGCACGGTGCCATAGTAAGTTGATTTCCCTTTAGGATGGGTTGCTACTCAGTGGATATTTGAAGAATCATCGTACAATCCATCCATACTTACCATTTTCCATATTTATTCCTTCCATCTCCCCTTTCCTTTTTGGGAATTGGGATTGGCTACACTATGAAGGGTTGTACCTTACCTCATGGGAAGAAGGGGATAAAGACCTAAAGGGTAAAAGTAGCTGGAAAGAGTTAAAATCCAATTTTGAAACATTCAAGATGCTTTACCTAGGGATTCCTAAGAAAGTAGTGAAAGTATTCTCAGTAAGAAAAGAGGACCCATAAGATAACATAACACTCAAGGTACTAGTTGATGGACATGGGGTCTCATCGTGAGCCGAACTATTATGAACATGAGCATGTAGCAGTATGATACTACCGCCTATATGGTCACCAAGCCAGGGTAGTAGATCTTGGTGGCATAGCCAATAGAAATGGTGTCTCATCACGAGATACCCTTCTCATTTCTATGAAATGTGTGTGGATAACATTGTCACCTCTGGTCATCAAGCCAAGAGAGTGCCCCTCAACTATTTCCTTGAAGCACAAGAGAAAAATATCAAAAGAATTAGAGCTAAGAGTAAAAGGAAATGAATGGGATAGGAAACAATTTCATTCATGACAAGGTGCAACTCGCCCTCTACAAAGGCACCCATAGGTAAAAATTTACATTTCCCTATTATTACATGCACCCCATGCCCAAATATTTACCCCATGCCACCTCATACACTTACATGACTTGGACTAGATCCCACCTAGGAAACACCCCAAACTTAAGAGAGGTTACCCCATTAGGACACTATGAGACCCTCTCCAAAACTAACTTGTCAAATTGCATAACATCTTTGAGAATTTGTCTGGGTTAAGGGGGGTTTGATGCACATGTTTGGGTAATTTAATTATTGGATGTGATTTACATGCTATGATCCCTGTGACTTACGAGCCCCTGGAGGGAATACTTGTTGTTGCTGCAGGACCTTACCCAATGGATAGGTGCACATGAAGGAATTATTAGATCATACCTTCATAGGGATTAAATCCCATTGATGGATGTTGAGAACCCAACCAAGGGGCATGACAGGGATTGAAAACTTGCACCGGGAGAAAGAAGTACGTTGCCTTTAGAGGCACCTTGGAAAACCTAGACCTAGGGGATCTCGCTCCTCCCACATGGATGTTATCCCTTGAGGGCCTTAGACGTCATCATGGATACCCTAGATGTCATCCAGAATTGGTCTTGTCATCTTCGACGACATTTATGAGGAATTGGTACATCTGGGAAAGGTTTCAGGCCTTTGGAAGCCCAATGTTTCACCTTCCTTTCCCAGTGTTCCATACTTGGGGCTCAATGTCACCCTATAGGGGCATGGCATCACCCCTGGAGTGATTATTAGATGAAAATTAATTTTATTTTGTCCATATTTAATTTGTGTAAAAAATTGGCGAGGTCGACCAAGTAATTATGAACTGAAATTAATTTTAGGTTAAATTTTGTATAAATAAGCAGAAAGTGACATTCATTTTCAACACAAATTGTTCTTGGAGACAAGAGGTCTCAAATTTGCACCCTATTAGAGTTATTGGATGAAATTGTGAGGTTTCACTCTTTTTTAAGGCTTGTATTTGCAACTTGGATCAATTTTTAGAGTTTTATGGCCACCTTGCATGGTATACTCTTGATTATTCTTGGTGCAAGTAAGTAGAATCTGCATTTTGTCATCTATTGGATGGTTTAAGGTATGGTTTTATTTTCTCATACAAGATTATGAAATTTCATGGTGTATTTAATGCTTGAAGTAAGAAACTTATTTTGCTACTTTCTTAATTATTATTTGCCAAGCTTTCACTAAACTGATCTAGTAACTAGTGAAACCCTAGAGCCCTAAATTGCTATCACTCTACCGGTTTTGTACTTGGTTATTGTTGCATAATTTTTACTCCATAAAAAGGCTAAGGAGAGAAAGGCGCTAGGGCCTACAATTTCCTACACCCTAGCATTTTGTCTCTTGAGTTCAAAGACTAGGAGGACTTAAGTTACTACTTATCCTATATTTTTTCCCTCTTAGAATTTTTTGCATCATCATTAATTTGTAGCCTTAGAAGAATCTGCCCTCATTGACTCCATTACCCTTTAAGGAACTAGTCCTCTTCTCTTACTTCTTGACAAGAATCAACTAAAATGCTTTCACTTCATACTCTACTAATTTACTAACTTAGCATAGATTATTAAGAATTTAGTAAGTTTATGCTAACATCACTATTACAACCTCTTCTTAGAATATTTACCAAGCCTATTAACTAAGTAAACCAACCCAGAAATTGCACAAACCAAATCACTATCACTTTGAAGCTTTAAACTATCCTTCCTATTGTTCTAAAGGTGCATTTATGAAGTTGTTTTGCGGTTGTTGTGATTGTTTCTACAACAACATTTTGCAGCCCTTATCAGACCATGCTAATAACAAAACTTCCTAGAAACTTGTGCTAGGCAATTTGCTACATTAAGTGCTAAAAGTGTGTGTTATTGCCTTAGAAAAGTACCTTTTTCTGAAGTGGTTTGTTGTTGTTATAGCCATTAAATTATTGTTGTTATAACACTTTAACAACCCCTTCTAAGTCATTTATTGACTCGTATTATCTTGAAAATTGTGAGTGACAAAGCATTATCAAGTTTGCAATACTCTTGTATCTTTTCATTGTCATCATAGCTTGCAACTTTTAAGATCATTCTTGCTACTGTAATCTCATATTTATTGTATAATAACTTGTTTTGGAAACACACAATTTTTTAAAGAAGTCATTGATTATAATTTTTTCTACTAAATTTTGATGTTTCATTGGTAAAGGGCAGGTACAAAATCACTTTCATTTTCCCTTGTCCCTTTAAACTTTTCCCAAGTGACTTCTTCTTTTGAGTGACCTAGAAAGAGGGGTGGGTTTTCACTGTATATTTTTCCCTTCATCAACCAACTAGGTCATGGGATGTCTCCCTTGGAGTGAGGTCTTCATCCTCCTAAAGAGAAAGAGGTACCATATTGGGGTGATAGTGATAGGGTTACCTCAATGTTACGTCAATCTAGGCCTAAAGGCAAGTAGGCCTAGATTGATGTAACACAAATGTAACCCTATCACTGTCACCCCAATAGGGTACCTATTTCTCTTTAGGAGGACGAAGACCTCAATCCAAGGGAGACGGCCTAGGACCTAGTTGGTTGATGAAGGGAAAAAGATACAGTGAAAACCCACCCCTCTTTCTAGGTTACTCAAAAGAAGAAGTCACTTGGGAAAAGTTTAAAGGGACAAGGGAAAATGAAAGTGATTTTGTACCTTCCCTTTACCAATGAAAAATCAAATGTTAGTAGCAACAATTATAATCAATGACTTCTTAAAAAAATTCCGTTCTTCCAGAACAAGTTATTATATAATAAATATGATATTATAGTAGCAACAATGATCTTGAAAGTTGTAAGCTATGATGAAAAGGAAAATATACAAGAGTCTTGCAAACTTGATAATGATTTGTCACTCACAATTTTCAAGATAATACAAGTCAATAAATGAATTAGAAGGGGTTGTTAAAGTGTTATAACAACAGTAATTTAATGGCTATAACAACAGAAAACCACTTCAGAAAAAGGTACTTTTCTAAGGCAATAACACACACTTTTAGCACTTAATGATAGAAAATTTCCTAGCACAAGTTTTTGGGCAGTTTTGTTATTAGCATGGGATGATAAGGGATGCAGAATGTTGTTGTATAAATAGTCACAACAACAGAAAACAACTTTAGAAATGCACCTTTAGAACATAAGAAAGGATAGTTTAAAGCTTCAAAGTGATAGTGATTTGGTTTGTGCAATGTTTGGGTTGGTTTACTTAGTTAATAGGCTTGGTAAAGTTGCTACGAAGAGGTTGTAACAATGATGTTAGTATAAGCTTACTAAATGGTTAATAATCTATGCTAGGTTAGTAAATTAGTAGAGTATGAAGTGAAAGAGTTTGAGTTGAGTCTTGTCAAGATGTAGGAGAAGAGGACTAGTGCCTTCAAGGGTAATGGAGTCAATGAGGGTGGCTTCTTCTAAGGATGCAAATTAATGACGATGCACAAAAGTATAAGAGGAAAAAAGTATAGGAGAATTAGTAACTTAAGTCCTCATAGACTTTGATCTCAAGAGACAAAATGCTAGGGTGTAGGCAATTCTAGGCCATAGGGCCTTGCTCTCCTTATCCTTTTTATGGAGTAAAACTTATACAAAAATAACCAAGTACAAAACCCTTAGAGTGCTAGCAATTTAGGGCTCTAGGGTTTCACTAGTTACTATAACAGTATAGTGAAAGCTTGCAAAATAAAAGGTAAGAACGTAGCAACTTAAGTCTCTTACTTCAAGAATTACATACACCACGGGATTTCATAATCTTGTATGATAAAATAAAACCATACCTTAAACCATTCAATAGATGACAAAATGCAGATTCTACTTGCACCAAGAATAATCATGAGTATACCATGCAACATCACCATAAAACTCCAAAAATTGATCCAAGTTGCAAATACAAGCCTTAAACCAGAGTGACACCTCACAATTTCAGCCAATAACCGTATTAGGGAACAAATTTCAGACCTATTGTCTCCAAGGACAAGTTGTGTTGAAAATGAATGTCACTTTCTGCTTATTTATGCAAAATTTAACCTAAAATTAATTTTGGTTCATAATTATTGGGCCGACCTAGACAATTTTTTACACAAATTAAATCTGGACAAAATAAAATTATTTTGCATCTAAGAATCACTCTAGGGGTGACGTCATGCCCCTTTAGGGTGACATTGAGCCCCAAGTATGGAACAATGGATAGGGAAGGTGAAACATTGGGCTTCCAAAGGATTGAAACCCTGCCCACATGTGTCAATGCCTCGTAAATGTCATCCAAGATGACAAGACCAGTTGTGGATGACGTCTAGGGTATCCATGATGATGTCTAGGGCCCTCAAGGGATAACGTCCATGTGGGAGGAGTGAGATCCCCTTAGTCTAGGTCTTTCAAGGTGCCTCCAAAGGAAACATCCTTTTTTCTCTCAATGCAAGTTTTCAATTCCCGTCATTCCCCTTGGATGGGGTCTCAACATCCATCGGTGGGATTTAAGCCCTATGAAGGTCTGATCTAATCATTCCTTCATGTGCACCTGCCCACTGGGAAGGTCCTGTAGAAACAACAAGTACGCCCTCCAGGGTCTCATAATTCACATGGCTCATAGCATGTAAATCACATCCAATAATTAAATTACCCAAACATGTGCATCAAACCCCTCTTACCCTAGACAAGTGCTCAAAGATGTTATGCAATTTGACTAGTTAGGTTTGGAGAGGGTCTCAAGGTGTCCTATTGGGATAAAATATCTTAAGTTTGGGGTGTTTCCCAGGTGGGATCTATTCCAAGTCATGTAAGTGTATGAGGTGGCATGGGGTAAATATTTGGGCATGGATTGCATGTAATAACAGGGAAATGCAAAGTTTTACCTATGGGTGCATTTGTAGAGGGAGAGTTGCACCTTGTCATGAATGAAATTGTTTCCTAGCCCATTCATTTCCTTTTACTCTTAGCTTGATTTCTTTTGATATTTTTCTCTTGTGCTTCGAGGAAATAGTTAAGGGCTACTGTCTTGGCTTGATGACTATAGGTGACAACGTTATCCACAAACATTTCATAGAAATGAGATTGTTGGCTCGTGATGAGACCCCATTTCTCTTGGCTATGCCACCAAGAGCCACTACTCTAGCTTGGTGACCAGATAGGTGATAGTGTCATATTGCTACATGCCTATGGTCATAATAGGTCGGCTCGTGATGAGACCTCCCATCCATCAACTACTACCTTGAGTGTTTATGTTATCTTGTGGGTCCCATTTTCTTACTGAGAAGATTTTCACTGATTTATCGAGAATCCTTGGGTGAAGCATCTCTAGGATTCTTGACTATTCCAAATATTATCTAGGATAGCTGAGCTATTTTGGAAATTGACAGTTTTATTTGTTTTTTCAATCTTCTTTTTGAGATTGACTATTTATGATTTCAACATGTGACATGTCTCTTCCTTTTTAGTTAATTGAATCTTCAGGGATTTTTCCACTTCCTTAGCATGTTAAAGTTGAGTCTTTAGATTGATGAGTATTTCTTCTGTCTCATCCAAGACTTCTTTACATTCAATAGTTTTGTCATATGTATTCAAATCTTCCATATCTTTTGTTAGATCAAAAAATTTAGTTTTCAATCTTTTGATTTCTTCCTTGTTTTCTTGTCGAATCCTTTTGAGGTCGATGACTTCCAATTCCAACCTGTGGCATGATTCTTCCTTTTTAGTTAATTGGATATTCTGGGCTTCTTCCTTTTTGTTATCTTCTTCAATTTGAGTCATTATATCTACATTAGTAGTAATTTCATTTATTTTTTTGAAGTTGATGATTTCTAATTCCAACATGTGGCAACAATTTTCTTTCTTAGTTAACTGGATCTTCAGGACTTCTTCACTTTTTTTAGTTTCCTCAAGTTGAGTCTTTAGATTGTTAACCAATTCTTTTGTTTATTTTAGTATTTATTTTATTTTATTGTCATGTGTCTTTAACTCTTCCATCTCTTCTCTTAGATTAGCAACTTCGGATTTCAATATTTTGATCTCTTCTTCTTTGTTTTCTAACTAAATATTCTGCTCATGCTCTTCATGGTTAGATTGATCTAACCGTTGTAGTAGAAACATATCTTTCTGTTGAAGTTTCTCCAACTCTTCTAGAGTGCACATATTTGTGTACTCAATATTTTCAAGAGATTTTATAGAAACTTTAATATGTATATAATTTCCTGGTTCCATACAAATATCTTCTATTGCAATTGTAACATTAGTCTTAAAATTATGTAATTTTTCTTTAGTGATTACTGAGGTATGACTCAATTCCTTTATGAGGTTGTATTCTTCATTGTTGATTGAGGTTTTCATCAAATCCTGCATTTCATTCTGATGAGAAATCTCTTTCTCTGTATTATGTTCTTCAATTTGATTGGAATTCTCCTTTTCTTTATCTTGTTCCTTATCTTGATAAGAATTATTTTCTTCTGAGTTTTGTTCTTTATTATGACAAGAATTCTCTTTATCTGAGTCTTTTTCCTTATTTTGATAGGATTTCTCTTCTTCTTGTGCTTCATTATGATAAAATTTTTCTAGCTAGAGCCATAATTCTTTAGCAGATTTGTAGTGCCTCATCTTTTCTTTGACTTGGTCTGACAATCTATCCCAGATTGCTTTTAAGGCTACTGAAATGTTTATCCTTGCTTCCTTTGCAGTTTTAGTTTTTCTCTTTGAAGTAGTTAAGTGCTAGGTCTTACTTACTACTGAATCCCAAAATCTATATCCTCTTGACTTCAGATATCTTTTCATATTTTCCCTCCATGATGAATAATTTGTTCCATCAAATAAGGGAGCTTCATTTGTGGAGATAGAAATTTGTCCAACCATTTCTTCAGAATCTACCTTCCAGTGTTTAAAATGTGCTGAAAGCACTCGATTTGATAACAATTGTCCAAAGTTTTATGACATTGATTCNCCTCTCTTAGTGTCAAGCATGCATTTCAAAAGGAGCCAGTAGGTGAACAATGTTATTGCATGCATAAGGTGTTAATGAGGACTCCATAGCCTTGAAGGTAGAAATATAGTGAAGGATACAAATATTGATGTAAGAGAATGAAAAGGATATCATGATATGAGGTGTGACTCATGGAGTGGATGAGTCATCTCTATGTGAAAATATGGGAATGCATGAAAAAATAATTGTTGGGTATGATCTAACAACTTTTGTCTAAAAATACCCCAAAGCAAGGAAGTTGTCTCTATTATCAAAGTGCACAACAAAAGTAGGATACATGTACAAATGGAGGATGTGTAGTATTCCATTTGGAGTAAAGTGATATAGAGTGGCCAAGTAGTGCTTAAAAATGAATCACTCAATGAAGTATTTAAAATTGAGCAAAGACATGTATGAAAAAGAGTATTAGAAATATGAAATAAAATAAATATTTCAAAATTTTGAAACACCAATCAATGATAATGGTATTTCGAGACTAGATTGGTCAAGAAAAATGGGAAGTTGTTAATTAGATTCCAATGATAATATTCAACTGGAGTAGTGCATGTTACGCCACTATGAATATTGAGAATTATAGCCAAAATATGTTGGGACAAGTTTTCTCTACACAAAGTAGTTGTGAGATCGAAACACTAGTGGACCTAGTGGCTAAAATTGCAAAATGGCTAAGTGGGGCTTGGCTAGTAGGTTTAGAATAAAGGCCAGTGGTGCACAATTGAGTAGAATGATAGTGCACAGGGAAGCAAGGTTCTGCATGAATTCAAGGAAAATCATCTAAAACAACAAAGCTAAATAAATAAATAAAGATGAAATAGATATGCATTGGAGTGCATGATAGAATTGATGCATGACACATACAATAAAAATAGGATGCATGTGCCTAAAATAGGCATGAAAAGATTAATACTCAATGCATATTGGTGGGCATTGGTACATTGGTGCATATGGGCATGCTTGGACATGTATATGGCATGAGTGTAGACTAAGAGTAGTATGCTAATATATATATATATATATATATATATATGAAATGATGATGCTATGATATTGAATAAAACTAATGATGGATTGTGTATCCCGAAAAAATGATTATAGAATGATGATATTATTTCTTATGGAATCCATCCATATGAATAAAAATGAGGATGGTGGGAATGTCTATCAAGAGGTTGGTGAAGGAAGAACGTGAGCTTCTACCAAGCACCAACTGATCAAGTAATATCAAGTAAATTGATAACAACCATACAACTATGCAATTTGGGTTGCTTATATTGCATAAAATAATGAAGGGAATTGAGGTAAGAATTCCCTAAGTTAAGTTCTCAATATTTGAATTGATGGAAGGGAAAGATGCCTTGAGTATGAAAATATTATTATCTTCTTGAATACATTTATGAGAAGTTAATTTCATATTGTGTTATGTTGGTTATGATATCATAACTAAGACAAGACATGATACATATTCTCGCGGTAGTAGTGAATGCCATCGATATATGGTATTCTGGAATCAATGCAAGGATGCATTGGGTAAATGCTTCCATGTTTATTGGAACATTGGCAATAGTTGACTTCATTATGAAAAGTTTGAGTGTTGGTAATGAATGTGTGAGGAATGATGGTTACATTCCATTTAATATGAATAATAGTTGGAAGTGGTGAAATTTTTAGATTAATATAACTCTAAAAATCACTTCATGGATTGAATGCATATGGTGCAGTGGATGATAGTCTCATTCTGGATAATATTATTCGTGATTGAATCCCATTCTTTTTAAAAAAGTGAATAATATTTGAAAATGATTGAATTGTTGGAAAATTACAATTCTAAGATAATTTCATGAATTGTTGGAAATATGTCTGAGTGTTAACAATCTTGTTTGGCTGCAAGAAAGTTGAGAAATTGCAGGAAGATTGGTATTAGATATGGCAGCGGTGTAATCCCATAAATAAGACCGATATCTATAGCTGCAAGAGACAAACATAATGAGGAGAAAACTCATGCATGGAAACTTTATTTACATGTATAGAACAGATTTGAGAAATTAATGATTGCAAATTGTTATAATATGCTAAAAATATGTTTGGCTGAATTAAATTAAGAAAAAATGTAAGAAGAATGGTCTTGGACATGGAAATGGTGCTAAGCCCATAAGAAAGATCGATGCCTACTGTTGCAAGAGCTAAACATCCCGAGAAGAAAGCCTGTGATCGAGAAGCTTAGTCTCATATGTGTAAAACAAACTTGGAAATTAATATGTAAAATTGCTATGATGATATCTCATGATGATTTTATGAGTGTAATACATATGAGATGATGTATATTAAAGGTGGAAATCCTATGATTGCCACAAGTTACAATTTTTCCAGTGAAGAACTTGGTAGTGAATTGACACTTCCCTTGCAAAATAACACCTTGGAAAATGATGAATCACTCGAGGGACTGTGAAACAATGAAGGGGATTCCTGAGCCTAGAGGGTGATGATAGAAAGGGGGAGGGAAATCCATAATCTATATGACATAGTGGCTGAAATCATGAATTTGTCTCAGAAAGGAACAATGAGTTAAATTTGTGTTGTCGTTGCTTGTGAAATAGAACAACAACCATATGAATAAGTGATTGTAATCATTGAGTTAATCATGTTGAAATATGGGATTGATTGTTGTTCAATGTGTTTTAAGTTTTCACTTATTCCTTGTTTATTTTTATGCATGAATGACATCTTTGCATCTGTGTTTTTATGAGATTGCATGCTTTAGTGTCTTTGTCTAGTCATCACTATGTATGGTTAAGCTGATTTTGTTTTGTTTTGGTTGTTATTGGTTATTTACATGAGTTGTATGTCATGGATGTGTATTTTTCTTTACACCAGAACTGTATTGAGATGTTTTGAAGGAGGCACAGTTGAAACTATTTGATAAGTTGGAGATTCCATTATCACAACTGGATTTCCTGAGCCACAACTTAGAGAATTCATGTCTGACCTGGTACTAGAACCCTGGAAGGGAAGTGGTACAACCTGAAGGATTGCATTGCAGAGAAGGGGTACACTTCCTAGGGTTGTGCAAGTTTAGGGGAATGCAATTTTTTTGGTTGGAACTGTTGTGGGAATCAAAAAAGTATAAAATATATTGTAGCTGGAGATCCTGGAACCACAACTCAGATACTTCCTGTCCAACCTTGTACTGGAACCCTGGAAGGGAAGTGGTACAACATGAAGGGATGCAATTTAGAGAATGGGTACACTTCCTTGGGTTGTGTAGGTTGAGGGGAATGAGAGTTGTTGATTGGTATTGTTGTGGGAACTGACAGAGTGTGAATAATATTGTAGCAGCTAGAACCAGAGAAAAGAAGTGTAGGTTGTTGGCATGGAATTGATCAGACCAAGATCCTTCTTAGGTTACCAAAAAAAGGTACCATGTATTCTAGAACGCTGGCATTTTCATATCCTCCGAAAAAAAGAAGTCTCACCCTAAGTGCAACCAAGACAGAAGCATAGGGAAGGGAAAGGATAATACTTGGGTGGGTTCCCAGAACCTTTAGGATTCACCATGATCTTGCACAAAATAGACCAATTACATACCATATCTGAACTCATGCATACAAGAACTGAAGATACTTAAGTTACAAAAAACATTTATACACAGAGACATCATATTGAGCTTATCAAGCATAAAGAAGTTCTGTAAATAGATAATGTAGAAGAATAAACACAATATGACACATTAAATTTCAAAATTTCAGGTCCTTCTTCATCTATTATCTTTAGAAATTATCGAATACAATCTCAGGGATACAACTTCATACTTTGTTACAGACTTCTGACTCTGGAATCATATCGCGGAGCTCTATCTAACCAAAAATGTATACCAATTACATGTACAACATTTTATTAACAATAGCAAAACTCAACCTATCAACACTAACCAACCCAACCCAACAACAACAAGAACTAAGAACCCTATTACAATCGTATACATATCTCATATATAAGCTAATTGGGATGTTCTAGATTTGGGCTTGCATGCTTTCTTGTTCTGTTGTAACTGCTTTTTCCTTGTTGGTGTTGCGTTGTCCCTTTCCGCAACCGACCTCTATTACTTTTTCTTGCTCCACTATCTAGATTCTTCTATAGCTTGAGAAAATCATGATAAACCAAAACTAGGACGGTATTCCTTCTTGCACAGCTTCACATCAAAAAATGAAGGGCCCAACAGGCTCCGACCACAATCCTTGACTCTCCTTCAAGTCAAGTACTTGGCTCTTTTGCATCTTCTAGGAGTAATTGTTTCTTTCCCTTATCCTCCTCCACTTTACCTTCGTCTTCTTCTTTCTCTTTCTCTTTCTTTTCCTCTTCAAACGAAGGGCCCAACTCTGGGACCAACTCTAAGGCCCTCTTTCTGACTTCCTGGAAACTCCCAATTTTATCCTGCCACTTTCTGGCAAGGAGTGAGGCCTCGACTATGAACTGTTGGGTTGAATCTATGATACCTCCCTTGGGCTTGGATGCGACCAAAGAGTTCCATTCATAGTCTGTTGTAGCATCCACCTGATGCATTTTCATGTGTACTGTCTGAATGATAGGTCGAAAGTCATGCAACTCCTTCTTGTCTACGGATCATGCCTCAAATAAAGAGTTCAACTCATTATCTGCTTGCTAGATTTGGTCGAATTTCTCTTGTTGCTCGAGCAGATTCATAGTGACCGAAACTTCCTCAGTCAACAATTGTATTATCATGCACACGTCCTCTAGAGTCGGGTTGCGCCTAGCGATGATGCCCATCCAGTCTCTGAATTATTAGAATATCCTTGTGCACTCAGTTTTGCACTTATTTAGTGCTACTCAAGCATTGTTGCCTTCTAGCACTACCTTCTCCATCTGTTCTTGCAACTTCTGAGGCTGCTGCTCTGCTTCTTGCTGACTCTAATGCAACTGCACTTCCAGATTCTCTACGTGAATGACCAATTGTGACCATGCTCCTTGGATTAATTCAATATGGTGCTCAGGATATCCTGCATCACTGGACTCTAGAAGTTGGGGTGTGACCTTCCTTATTTCTGGCTAGGCTTCAACAAGCCTCTCCTGGACTCTTTCAAGTTTATGTTCCACCTGAATCTTGGAAAACTATTCCTGTGTCTTGTGCGCTTGAGAAAGGAGTGTTTTCTCCCTTGCAAACTCTGTAGTCTTTTCATCCTGCTGGAGCCTCTGCTCCAGTTGATCAGTTGAGGCCTTGATCACTCCAATTAGTTGTGCTGCTGGACACTGTGTAAGTTCAACGAAATAAGGGGTGGTGTCCTTGGGTGCTCGAACTTGCAGTGGAAGTCCATTGGCCTTTGAGTGCTCTGAGGGAGTCTATACCTCCTCCTCTCCTGTAGATGGTCCTAGAGAAAGCCTCAACCTCAATGCCGGTGACAAGAACGTTAAAAAATACATTCTGGCTATACAGAGTTACAACAACTCTACGCATTGCTGAGTGTTTTAGAGGAATAGCTCCATTTGTTCTTGCGCTGACTTTGTGCTTTGCCTTGAAGTCATCTCGGGTTATTTATAGCCCTGGTATCTTTGCTTCTTTTTGGACCTTTGCTTCCTGGGTTGTGCTTCCCATAGCACCCTCAACCTTAGTCGTTGAGGCAGTATGTTGGGGAATTCAGAGTTGCGACTTCTCTATTGTTTGCATCTCCATCGAAGACATATCATCCTTAATTGGTACAAAGGATATGATCTGTTGGTCATGGGATTTAGGGTTCATGCCAGTTAGTTGTAGCCTTTTCTTAGGTATTTCTAGGTTTGGACCAGAGAGTTTTGGTTTTGGTTCGGGTATCTATGGGTTTGGACCAGAGAGTTTTGGCCTTTTCTCCGATATTTCTGGGGGATCAAGCTGCATGGATTATGGACCATTGGTTTGGGGTGGAATGTTGGTTTTTGGAGGGGATGAATGGGGCTGTGGTGGTGATGGAGGTTGCTCAATGATGATGGTGGATGGAGTGGTGTCAGGCTCATGGTCATCCTGGATATGTATAATGTGAGTTGCTTGAGCCACTGAGTGAGTGTGGGGGATGGTGGATGAAATGGGTTGGGGATTTAGAACCATACTTGGGGAAATCCCTGTCTTGAGTTTCTTAGATACTGGCTCTGTGATGAATGCAGCACTAAGGATTTCATTGAAATCCTTACCTATCAACATAGCTTGCTCTGATAGTTGCGAGAACACTGACAATGTTCTCTTCTTGCGCTCCAGTGGCTGAATCTCCCCCTCTTCTTCATAGTTTGTCTATGATGAAGCTTCTTTCTTTTGTACCTTTGGGCCTGAGCTAGGTCCTACCCCTGATTCCTGACCTTTCTTCTTCAACAATTCGACTGGAAAAACATAATACATCCTCGACTTGCATGGGTTGCGTTTGACTCTAGGCCATGACATAAACTCCTTGTTGAAGGCCTCTTCATCCAAATAGAATGAAAACATACACGAATGGAAGTACTCCCTATTGGCATACCTCATCCACACAAATGTATGGTGTTGGTTCATGTTGAATGATATGTTCTACGTATTGCAGTTAAGCATCTCCCGCAGAATGCGCAACCTCTGTGTTGCATCGTTTAATCTATTGTACCACTTGGATACCATTGTGTTTTTTAAGGAGGTGTTCTTCGAGTCCTCCCTTGAATGCCAAGGCTCAAAATTTTTCTCCAAGCACCCCTTATATTTTGGCACCAACGATATTTCGGAGGGTGGTGTCCACTTGATCATTGTGAATGCAAGAAACAAGTATCCATATGTGAAAGTACCAC
The DNA here is from genome assembly GCA_032191745.1 of Picea mariana. Lineage (NCBI taxonomy): Eukaryota > Viridiplantae > Streptophyta > Pinopsida > Pinales > Pinaceae > Picea > Picea mariana. The sequence goes on from JASDQU010104537.1 coordinate 278,615, forward strand.
CTTTGACCTAGGCTTCCTCACAGGCCATGAGGAGTTACTCTAATAGGTAGCTGCACCAGTTGGAGACAACGCCATTGGTGAAAAAATCTTCCATTGATAAAGCATCTAGTGTGCATTCTCCCTTGTAGTAGGACCTCATAACTTTTCTAGAAATGATGCAGCAACTGGTCATGACCATATAGGGTAGTATGGGGTTGATCTTGGCTTTGCACACCCCCCCCCGCTATTTGTGAAACCTTTCATATAGACTGGGCTCCCCCTTATTCTTGCCATACTTGCTGGGACCCTGGAAACCTTTGGACACGTCCTCACCCTCGAGGGAAAATCCAATAAGCTGGTGGATGATTTTGTGTGGATTGGATATCATCTATCCAACCACAAACTCCTATCATGCACCCTGCTAATTAGAAAATTGGTTTACCTTGTAACTCCCCAATGGTGTCGAAAACTGGTAAGTCCCTAAGGTTCACGATGGTAGAATTTAAACTACATTCTTCAGCACAAACTGCATGCCTCCCAACTCGTCTGAAGCGATACTCCAGAAAACATCTATATTCATCCGAGGGAACAAGACCTTGTCTGTCAAGTCGAGGTCGAGGAGCTTGACTTTCTCCACCTTCCCCTTGAGATCTCCCATGACCTCGACCTAGGGGTCATAGGGCTCATATGGTATTGCATCCTTGGAAATGACACTTCGGGTCCTTATAGCTCTTGGCATGGTCAGTCTGAACTATCAACAATTTAGACAGGCGAAACAGGGATTGGGGATCATGACTAATGGTCAAGGGATTACATAGGCTTTCTCACTCTACAGAATTCATAAATCTCTAAGTGTAGGAGCCGAATGAATTAAACAACCAATTATTTTATACTTAGTAGTAAAATTCAAGAATTTCTATAATTTAGCTCAGTCGTATGCAAATTCATCCATAATAATAATTTTTTATAAGAGATTAATCAACAATGCATAATTTTAAATAATACCTGAACCTGATGCTAATAACCTTCGTTTGTCCGCCACTTGCCTCCTTGACTGCTTCTGCAAAACACTGCCCAAAACCGTTCCTCCTTGCCAACTAGGTAGCTCCCTAGCTCCAGGAATCAACGGATATCCTGGCCCCCGTGCCCAAAACCCCCAGCAACCCCGGTGCACTGATAAAATCCAGAGCTCCCAAAATTCATCCCCAACCTTCCGTGGAATCCCTCCCGTCAAACTCCTTCCCTTCCTTATCCCTCCTTCACTGACTCCTCCCCTCATTTACTCCCTACCTAACTCATTTATTACCTCCTTATCCCTTCCCGTTAATGCCCCTTATCCCCTTTATTTAATATCTTATCCCTTGTAGTTAATATGTTATCCCGTATTGGGTACGTAAATTAATTTAATAATATAATTTATTATCCTTCTTTTATTTATTTACCCTATTAATCAATGAATTAATTAATACTTAAATTAATCATTAACAATCATGAATAACTAATTAATAATAATTAATTAGTTAATGTTATTTTAAGAAATAATTATGGTTTAGCTAATCTTTTAGGACGGTTATATTATTAAATTAATTATAATTAATAATCATGTTCACCTATTTAAGCAGGGTCATTACACTAAGTTCATTCTGGGAAATAATGCGTCCTACACCAAGTTTTTAGACCCTTATACCCGGGCTGAGCTGGCAAGTTCTGTAATAACTGCTATTCATCATTACCCTATAGATGCAACTTGGATTTGATTTTTCCAACGAGACTGGTTAACAGGGTAAATATCTTAGGTGATATCGGTATTTACTGGGAAACTTGGTCAGGTACGTGGCCAATTTCAAACATTACCATTTAACATATGAGAATCTTGGCATGAATACTGATGGAATCTTTGTGTATCACGATTTTATGTTTTAACCGAATTCAGATAGGGTATTGTAGTAGTAATAAAGGTTGTGACTGGACTGGGTTTGTGTGGCACATGGACTCAGATTGCATTTGGATTCGCTCTCCCTTTGACCACAAAGGGGTCCCCATCATATTAATGACTGTCATTAATAGGTTCTTGATGCTTCTGATCCTACGCTGCTAATTAAGAAGTTCTGCATCAAAACAACACTTAAAAATAAAAATGAACTACATGTCATTGCACAACAATGCACTCTTCGAATTTATTAACTGAATTCACAACAATTTGCAAGAAAATTCAAATCTAACTACTATACATGCTCCTTTGGACTAGATCAACAGTCCTTTGGCTCAGTTCATAGATAGATAAGGTTTCAGGCGAGCGCCATTCACCCATCCTGGCCGCAACATACCATCTAGTTGTGCAAGTCTGACTGCTCCAAACAGTCGGATCTCCACAACTATAAATGGCCCCAACAAATGTAAGCATGACTTGCCTGGATATTTCTGGTATCGACTGTCATAAAGTAGGACCTTATCTCCTTGCACAAATACTTTGGTCTTAATGTGTTTGTCATGCCAAGATTTCTGCCTTGCTTTCTCAACTGTCTGATGGAAGTCTGCTAAAAACCTTGTCTCTTCAAGTTCTTGTAAGTCCATGAGCCTCTGCGCAATTCATTCATCCTATGACATGTGTGTAATCTATGCAATATACAAACTTCGAGTAGTGAATTATGAAAGTACCACAACCTCTTTCCCATAAACTAGCTGAAATGGAGTGTACTTTTGGAGTTTATTTGTGGTTGTCCTGTAAGCCCATAGTACTGTTGGAACTCTGCCATCCCAATCAAATCTATTTGTGCAACAGACCTTTGTTAACCCTTTCTCTAGAATCTTGTTAAATTCTTCCACTGTTCCATTGGCTTGCGGAGGGTAGGGACTAATTTTATGATGTTGGATCAAGAACTATGCTGTAATATTTTCTATTGTACTACTAATAAAATGAGCTTTCTGATCATTGGTCAGACTGATAGGACATCCAAACCGAGTGATATGTTTTAAAAAATGAACCTAGCAGCAGTATCAGTCAAACAATCCTAAACAGTTGCTGCCTCAGTCCAATGTGTAAGGTAGTCATTTGCGGTAATAATATATCTAAAATTTGAATGCTTAGTGTTGGAACTCGACTAAGTTTTGAGGAAATCTTGGTAAGGTTTGACCACTTTTTGGAGTTCGACACAGTGATCAAGGAAGGAGCACCCAAGTGGAGCTGAGATCATGGATCTCACTTTTTTTGTGGGATTTGTGGACCCAACAAGGAGTTCCTAGGGTTTTTGTAAAGGGTTATGAGATGTTGTCCCATGTTTAGGCCTTATTGTAAGATTATAAATAAGAATAAGATTGTAAGGATGGATAGTAGTAGAAGTGAACTCTAAGTGGCTTTCAAGGATAAGTGCAAGTAGTTCTGGGTTGCTTAGTGCAACAAAAAATGTATGTAAGGCTTTGTGCTTGATAGAGAAGTGGGATTTGTGGAGTGACCTAGTTTTGGGAAGTAGGATCTGGCGCTCAGTGTGCAGATATTCTGTCCTATGCGAAGTTGGGCTCTGTGGCTTAGTGCATAGGAATAGATGAATGTAAGAGCTTCAAGACTAATAAAGAAGAAGAAGAAGTTGGTGGAGGTAACTCCATAATGGGGTGAACCACATATATCTTGTGTTGATGGTTTGCTTTGTGCTATGTTATATTGCCATTTATCTGCTAAGTGCTTTTTTTATTATGTATGTTAGATAGATATATGAATTCTTAGTGATTTATTTATATTTAATGTGTTATATCTAACTTATTATGATAAGTGTGATGTGTATGTTGTCATTGTTACTACGCCGATATATACTTAGGGTTTGATATACGATGTGAATAAGACTAATAGGTTGATGCATGTTGTTCCTACGTACTCTATAGAAGTGTTATAATCACAGATCTATGTCCCAGCTCTGTTATAGACACCTGAGTCCTGTAACTCCCCTGCCTCTACCTCAGGTGGGACTTCACCTGCTTCACAGGTGTTACCGAAAGGGCATGTAGTTATGGTTTTGTTGGTTCACTGTTGAAGCGTTGAACCTTGGGTCTTCCCCTATGCCAACAAATGGTTCTATTGTCGGGACCTCAAACTATGGTTGTTGGGAACTGAAGTAAAGAAGAGAGAATCTCTATGTGTAGATCTGTTTCTATAGTGTGTAGTACTCTACTTGACTTGCAAAGCTCTGTGCTAAGAAAGAAACCTAATTTGAAGAAAAGAGGTAAGATAGTGAAAGAGGTAAATATTTGTGCTTTGATAAGAGTAAGATAAGTGAAAATTTTTGTTTTGAAAGCATGAATTTAAGTATGCTTAATAGATTTTTTCCTAGTCTGAAAGCTAGGGCACAATTGAAAAAGATATTTGATCTAAGTAAAGCTAATAAGAATAAAGAAAGATATGTTATTCCTATGCATAGAAATAATTTTTGGACTAATAAGTGGATGCAGGAACCTAGAAAGAATTTTTTCATATTGCAGGTCCAACACTGTGATCCTAGTGCGCAGTACAAGAAAGGTTGGGGAACATTTAAAAGAAAGAGAGGATTGACATTGTGTTATAATTGCAGAAGACCAATACATATTGCTAAGGAATTCCCTGGTACATGTCCTATTTGTCTTTATTGTAAAATTGTTAGTCATGAAGTTGAGGATTGTCCAAGGATGATTGCTAAAGTTGAAAGGATGAACATGAGACAAGAAAACTATGAAGGAAGTCAAGAGACTAAGAGCATGTTAGAGAATCAAAAAGAGAAATAATAAGAGAAAGCTCAAACTATGTTATTATAGTTGAAAGAAACGATGAATGACCACAAAGATGTCATTTTACCAGAGATCTTGAAGGTAAAACATCGCATAAGTGCAAGAATAGGAGACTTCGACGTAGACTGTGTCTTGGATGAGGAAACCCAAGTGAATATTATGACAGAAGAAACTTGGGAAATTTTTGGAAAGCCTACTATGATACCTTCAATGGGAAGGATAGGCTTGTTTAAAGGAAAGATGATAAACCTATTTGGAAGAGTTACTAATATACCTATTATTATTCATGGAACATTGACTGAAGAAGAATTTGAAGTCATCAAGTTTGTTGAGAATAGTTCCCCTTTCCCACTCTTGTTAGACTTGGATTGAGAAGGATAAGATTAGAAGGAAAGCATAAGAAGAAGCTATAGAAAAGAAAACAAAGAACTAAGGGATTTCATAGCTAGAAAAATAGAGCGAATGATAGAAGAATGAGAAGATAAGTCGAAGCAATAGAAGGCAAGAGAATTATCTATTGAGGTTGAAAGAACACAAGAAGGTTTGAAGGACCTATCCATGCAAGAAAGGAGTACATGCACCTAGGAATTAATAAGAGAAGAGATATTAACTTCGAACCCTTTGAGAGCACATCAGTAGTGTGAAGTCACTTCACCAGGAGAAGACAAGAATAAGAATGGAAAGAGAATTTCATAAATAGTTAGAGAAACTTAGATCATAGGAAAGAAGGAAAGGAAGCTCAATAAGAAGAAGGCTAAGTTGGAAAAGATGTAGGAAGTTACAGAGAACAAATGGAAGACTTAACAGGAGGCAGGTTTGCAGGAATTGAACCTCGCCAGAACAATAGGACCATGCAGACTAGGACTTCGCCATGGCCAAGCTATATGACCGTTGGAGGCACTGTGCCCATTGGAATGATGCACCAGAATGGCTAGAAAATGCATTCATGGGCAGATATAACACTGTTGGACGTTGAGACCATGCCATAACGGACATATTCGCATTGATGGAAGCATTCCTTCCTGTTGGAGGAATTAGTTACGACACTCACTTATTTAACCCATCAGATGCTGCGTTAGGACCAATTTTTTCCACCCATAATTATCTGAGCTAACAGAGAACTAATTGTGTGTCGAGCTCTAATTTCAGAACCTAGACATCGCCATCCTCTTGTTTACCCCGCCTGTCCGTTCGCCTACTCTGACTTGTCTGTTTAAAAGTGAGAATGTCGGGCGAACAAACTGAGTTAGAGAAATCTATCGAGGAGGTTCTTAAGAATTTTATGGCTGACAGATCTATGTTTGAAGGTCTTCAGGCATCATCGACTAGGGGACTATAGGATTCCCCTTCAACTACACTACTCTCTAGCCATGGTAACCCTGCAAATAAGAAGCGAAGTAAGCATCGCGACGACCTGGATAATGTGAAGCAGATCCTGTCGATCTTAACAGATTATATCCCACCTTTGGCTGGTGTGGTTAATCGTGACAACATCCCATGGGACTTTGAATACACTTTGATCACTGCGTACATCTCAAAGGGGATATGCATAGTTGGAAGCTAGTTGGGACAGATCCCACCCTTGAAGAACAATGACTTTAACCTTGGAGACAGAAATAACTACGCCATGCTCACACCTCACCAACACTTAACGAAGATCACTGGGAAGAAGCCTCGCATCGTTGCCCAGTCATGGATAGAGAAATTGGTGCAGTCCACTATACTCAATGTAATGAAGGTTCCTCATTTTGGCCTTCATCAGGAGGTTAACACTTGCGTTAAAATCCTCTTGTCGTGCTATCATGGTGGATACCTGTGGCTTGACAATATGATTATTATGGATCCAACATTGATCCACTTGATCACATGATTGAGCATGCAAGGACCCGACCCTCAGCAGTTCTCGACCAATTTTTGAGGAAATCTTGGTCAGGTTTGACCACTTTTGGGACTTTGACATAGTGATCGAGGAAGGAGTTCCCAGGCAGAGCTGAGATCATAGATCTCACTTGTTTTGTGGGATTTTTGGACCCAGCAAGGGGTTCCTAGGGTTTTTGTAAAGGGTTATGGGATGTCCACCCATGGGTTCTCCCATGTTTAGGCCTTATTGTAAAAGTATAAATAAGAATAAGATTGTAAGGATGGATAGTAGTAGAAGAGAAGTCTAAGTGGCTTGAAAGTCTAAGTGCAAGTAATTTTGGGTTACTTAGAGCAACAAAATGTGTATGTAAGGCTTCGTGCTTAAAAGAGAAGTGGGATTTTTGCAGTGAACTAGTTTTGGGAAGGAGGATTTGGCTCTCAGTGCGCAAATCTCTTGTCCTATGTGAAGTTGGGATATGTGGCTTAGTGCATAGGAGAAGATGAATGTAAGAGCTTGAAGAATAATAAAGAAGAAGAAGAAGTTGGTGGATGTAGCCCCACACTGGGGTGAACCATGTATATCGTGTGTTGATGGTTTTCTTTGTGCTATGTCATATTTCCATTTATCTACTTAGTTCTTTTGTTATTATGTATGTTAGATAGATCTATGAATGCTTAGTGCTTTATTTATATTTAATGTGCTATATCTAACTTATGATGCTAAGTGCGATGTGTATGATGTCATTGTTACTACGTCGATCTGTACTTAGGGTTTGATCTGCGATGTGAATAAGACTAATGGGTTGATGCATGTTGTTCCTAAGTACTCTATAGAAGTATTATAATCACAGATCTCTGTCCTAGCTCGGTTACAGACACTTGATTCCTGTAACCCCCCCTGCCTCTACCTCGGGTGAGACTTTGCCTGCTTCACAGGTGTTGCCAAAAGGGCTGGTAGTTAGGGTTTTGTTGGTGCGTTGTTGAAGCATTGAACCCTGGGTCTACCCCTGTGCCAACACTTAGTTGTGGGGTTGATCAACCCAATGAATTCAACCGCCCACTTCTTAAATTCTTTTAAATATTGAACTGGTTGAAGTGGAAATTCATCTCGTCATGATGGCTTACCAACTCTTTGACAAACATCGCATGATATAGCATATGACTTTGCATCCTTGAAGAGAATGGCCCACCATAGTCCATCTTAGAGAACTTTCTGCACAGTGGCCTTTCCTCCAACATGACCTCCCACAACTCCATTGTGGAACTCCCACAATATATCTTGTTTTTCATGATCTAAGACACATCTCCTAAGGATACTATTTGTTCCTAGTTTATAAAATTTCCCTGCAATCAATTGATAATTTGATACTCTAACCACCATATGGTATTTCTGGGTTGCGAAGTATGTTTCTGGACAAGCCCCTATACTTAAGAAGATAGTTATGTCTTCCAGGTATTTTGGTATGGCCTCAACCCAAAACATGCCTGCATCTGGGAGTTGATCATCGACTACTCTGCCACTTTCCCCTGACTCTAATCTAGACAGGTGATCAGGGCCTACATTACATATTCCAGGCTTAATGATCACTTCAAAAGAAAATTTCTCAAACAATAGCAACCATCGACAAATTCTCCCTTCCAACACAGGTTTGTTAACTAGATATTTTAATGTAGATGATCAGTAAAGAACTTAAAATCAGAATCTAACAAATAATGTCTAAACTTATGAAAATCGTAAATCATAACTAAACCCTCCCTTTCCATCGTTGTATAGTTTCACTCAGCTTGCGACAAGTTCCTGCTAGAAAAATAGATAGGATGATCCATGGATCCATCTCCTAGTTGTACTAAGATGGCTCCCAAGGCAATAGTTGGTGCATCTACGTGCACGTGAAATTGTTTTTCCCAATTTGGAAATATCAGAATAGGTGTTGTGATGAGATTCTCCTTTAGGGTATCGAACTCTTTATCACATTCAGGGGTCCATTGGAACACTTCGACCTTCTTTAGTAGATTTTCTAGAGGTGCAATGATAATTTCATATCTTCTGATAAACCTATGATAGTACCCTGTGTGCCCTAGCATGGAGTGCAACTACTTAGCACTCATAAGTGGTGACATTTTTACAATAACCACAACTTTGGCTGGGTCTACTAGTACTCCCTCTCGGCATACTATGTGGCCTAACAAATTTCCATGTGGAAAACAGAAGATACACTTTCTGAGGTTCAACGATATCTGCAATTCTTTACATCTATCAAACATTAGACGTAGTAGTGCTACATGTTCCTTGATCAGACTGTATACCATCCAATCATCCATATAAACTTCTATAAACTTGTGAATAAATTCTTGGAAAGTTTCTATTACAATCTTGGAGAAAAATGCGGGGGGGTTCTTTAGGCCGAATGGCATCACATTGTATGCAAATGATCCCCATTATGTTATGAATGTGGTCTTCATTTTTTCCTCTTCAACAATCCTTACTTAGTGATACCCTGAGAATCCATATGTAAATGAGTAATATTATTTCCCCGCAACCTGTTCTAGCACCTCATTAGTAAAAGGTGTTGGGAAGGGGTCATGCACACAGGCATAGTTAAGGATTTTGTAGTCTACATAGACCCTAATGTCCTCTATGCCTTTCTTACTCTGGATGACTATTGGGTTGACCCATTCTGCTTCTTCCACTACAAAAATAAGTCCAACTTCCAACATCTTGTTTATTTCCCTCTTAACCTTCTCTTTCACTATGGGGTTAAGGAGATATGGTCTATGTCTCATAGGATTTGACCCTAGTTTTAATTCAATTTCATCTCTCCCATAGCTCCTTTAATACCCTTTAACTCTGAAAATGTCTTTGGGAACAAATTATCATACTCTCACAACAAGCTATATATTTCTTGGCTAGTTTTCTCATCCCAGTAATATCCTACCATAACTATCTTAGGTTGCTCTGTGGTCCCTATATTGACTTTGCACAAATTAAATGGGTGATTATAATAACCATCAATCTCGATGGGTATGATGTTCTAGATTTCTTTGTTCCCTTCTGTCTCCTTAATGGCTACGTTTATCAATTCTTCTAAATCATCTGGGCTTTCCAAATCCTTCTCAATATTATAACATTATATAGGTCTCTTGTCCAAGTTTAGGTGAAGATTAGACTGAAATTCTTGGCTATTCTTTGCATATACCACTAGGTCTGATTTCTGTCTACTAGTGTCTATAAAAAGGATTTCTTTAATTCTTTGCGCAACTACTTTAAGCTCAATGTACTTAATTGTAAATGATAAGTCCTTGAAAAAGTGATCTGCCAACATTTTCTAGTCGTTGGTTTGTCTTCTGGTTTCTTCATGCATGAACCAAGCTTTCAGAATTGGACCTAGTGAATGGGGAAATACTTGAACCCAGAAGCAAGGTGGTATTTCCGCAACTTGCCACTCTATAACACATTGTTCAATATGTGCTTTAGTATTAGACTGTCTGTTGAACAGTTGCACAACTTGGAAATCCATCTGCATCTCTGATTCTAGCTTCTCCTTATCTTGAAATATATATTTGATAGCTTGCTTCACATCATTCCAATTTCCAACGAATGCTTTGTGATTGGCCCACCGTCTGGCAGGGGTGTCCTGGAGGGCTAAATCCAACATTGAGATCCTTTGATCCTCCACTACCTTTTCTTCCATGTTGACCAGAAAAATTTCAAGTCCAGAGGTACCATCATATATTGGGTGTTTTATGACCTTGGTTCCAACCCATCTAAGTGCCCTAACAATTGTGCATCTTCTTGAAAATATTTCATATGAGCCTTGATGCCAGCTGTCAAATGCCAGTTCTGAATCTTCATCTGTTGATTGTATGCTCCACCAACTTACTGATCCATCAACACTAGGATTTATGTAATCTTCTCTTGTTCTTGTTGTTACAGTGTACAACTGATCCAATTCGTCTTTCTCCATATTGTTGTCTGTTGGATCTGTGTATTGAGGGCCTACATACAGATCCAAGGGTTGAACTTCTTTTATTTCGTCTGCCTCAAATTTCATAGTGTCTTTCTTTAGGTCAATCACCGCATAGTTGTCATAGAATCAATCGATACTAAGTAGTGTAGGATAAGGGTCCTTATCCCCCATGATTTCGATCACCTCAAAATAAGCTATAGTCTTCACTCCCACAACATCTATTTCTGCATTCTCCAATCTCCCTATTGGGAATATACAATATTGATTGGCCATTCTTAGCTAGATTGGGGAATATGTCAACTGGGGTTTTCCTAAGGCTTCCCAAGTCTTTTTAGGCAGTATGTTAACATCAGATCCTAGATCTAACATAACTTCCTTAATCTTAAACTTGTCTAGCTGGGCTAATAATCTAAAATATTTTCTAGTTCGTACTTTCCTTCTCTACACCCTCTGAGTACTCTTCTTAGGAAGATTAGTCCTTATTATTTCTTATGTAGATTCTTCATTCCCTAGAACTAGGTACAACACATTGCACAACTTTTCTGTCAATTGGTCATTCCCAAGAATATCAAAAAATAACTTAAACCAAAGGTTGACTACATTTTTGGGTTGCTTAGGTTGTCTCATCATGACTACAAGGTTTTTGGGTGCAGGTGGTGAAGTAGGGACTTGTGTAATATTAGGGTAGACAATAGGCCGACGGGGTTTCTCTTGCATATTAGGGCTAGGGATAGTCTGAAATACTTCTATGGAGTTTTTAAAGAACAACTTCTATTTTAGAGGATCATACATGTCTTCCTTAGGTGCTTCTTTCTAGATCTGAGGTAAACTATCAACATCAGCGCTAGTCTTTGGCCCTCCTCGAGTGACGATATTAAGGTTGGGAAGTTGTCCCCTAATAACTCTCTTGATCTCCGAATTGATGAGTTTATTTCCTCGTTTACATGCCCAATCTTCCCATTTTTCAATTAATTCTGGGAAGTCTTGAGTTGCGTGCCCATTGGTTCTACAGTGAGATGAGGACAGTCTCTATCCATGTGGCCTTGCTCATCACAGTTGTAGCATCTACTTGGTCATATTCCCCTATTTCTTCCTCCTATGAAGTCTCCTCTGGCTCCGCCTCCTTGACCTTTTCTTGGTCCCTGAGGGGTTTCATTCACCCTGAATGTTATTCGATCCATACTATCTGCAAGTGCATCTAATGCTCTACATTCATTGGTAATATGTGTGGTAGATGCACAAAAATCACAATGTAAATTATTTGGTACTGTTGAATTCTTCTGAATAATGGGGCACTGTCTCGGCCCATGCCCCTAGATTCAACAAATCTCTCAATACTCAACTATTGACGCTGATTGATTACCTGGAAAGGCATGATATGTTGGATTACTGAGAGGGAGGGGGGGAGTGAATAAGTAATAGAGAAATTTAATCTTTTTTAACCATATAATCCAAGTGTTATATCAATGTAGCATTACCATCCAATAACTGCAGATTAAATAAGCAATGAACAAATCAAAAATCACACACATACACAGTACACCAGTGTTTTACATGGAAACCTAAAGCGGGAGAAAACCACAGAATGATTTTTCTTATATGTCTTGAACAATTACATTCATTGGAAGCACCAACTTCCTTTGTTTTCCAGTTGCAACTGGAAGGAGGCTCCAACCCCCTTGTTTCTCAAGCTACAACCTGAGGGAAGCTCCAAATCCCCTATTCTCTAGCTACAACTAGAAGGAGGCTACAACCCCCTATGTTCTCCAGCTACAATCATAAGGTGGCTACAACCACCTGTCCTTGCCCCATCCAGCCACCTTGAAGTAGAAGTAGAATGATGGAACCACTATCACACTATCACTATGAGATATACCACTATAAAACTGTACCAATAAACCTAAACCATGCATCAACCTGTACCTCAACCTGTAATCAACATGTACCATAAACAAGTGCATCAACCATGCACCAACCTGTACCAAACAACCTGTAATCAAACTTTACCATAAACAAGTGCATCCAACCATGTACCAAGTATGTACCAATCATGTCTCAACTACTCATCAACTATGAATCATCAATATGTACCAACATCATCAACTATACACCTCATGTATGTGCCAACTCATCAACTACTTGTCTCAACCATGTACCCAACATGTACTTTAACCAAAATCCTTCATCAATTTCATCATCCAAATATTATTTGTAACTTTGTAATAGACCTGGTGTATATGATCACATACCTGCAAACCTTCCTTAACTTTCACAACAAGAGACTAGCATTTTCATCAAAATTTTTATTAGTCTCACATGACTAGTTTGGGATTAGTCAACAACCCTAACTTGAAATAATCATAACTATGTACCTGTAATGAATAAAGATATTAAACTAGTATAAAATGTTCCTTAGTTTTTTTTATGCAATTTATCCAAGTATCACTACTTGGGACCTCTTAGAAAAGGAGTTATACAAAAAATGGCATACCTTGCCGAATTCTGGCTTATTCTAGAGAGCGACCTTGTAGAGCGTGGCCCACACGGAATATTTGTTGAATCGATATGAAAATGTTACAAAGAATAATAAAGCATGTACTATAACCAACAAATTTGGTCTTACAAAATTTGGATCTGTTATGAAAAAGTTATGACGTTTTTACCCGAAACACCTGTTTTAGACTAGTTTCAGGACTAGCCACAAACCCTATTTTCCATGGAGTGTAACTCCAAAAATACAACGATCCACAAGATAAAATTTTTACCACAGATACTTGGATATGTTTCCTCAATGGGATATAAATTTCACGGTCATAATCATTCTAAAAAAAAATGTATTGTGAAAATGGTGAGATGACCTGTAAATAACATACCTTAGAAAACATCATCAAAAGAATTTATCCTCTCTTGAATTCTAGCCTTCTTTTCTTCACCTTCCCTCTAAAATTCGGCTTAGATATCCTTTGGTTATCTTAGTCACCTATGATATTCAATATTCTCAAGTGTTATATAAAATTAGAGAGCCTTGCCTCTTATTTATACTCTCCAAGTAGCTTCCTTAGAAGCATCTTCTAGGTCACTTTGCCCACTTTCCTTATTTTAGGGTTAAACCACTTCTAATTTCTCAATTAAATTTATTATTTAAATAATTTATTTTTTATTCACTTTGAATTATAATACACTTATCACTTCACTTTATTATTTACCTTCTAAAATCTCTTAAACCACTTTGACTACTTTGACCTTTTGGGGCTTCTAGATGACATATGAGGGTCCTCCAACTTCGTAAGGCCATAACTGTCAAACCATGAGGAGTTATGTGACATTCCACATACCAGAAGAAATGGAATGACATGTACTATCCATATAGAATAGTATTACCTTCAAATATATTAAAAATCATACCATTATACATGAAACATACTTGGGTCCATTACCCAAACCTTTGTGCTACCAAAATTCACTACCAGACTTTCTTCAAGGGTTGACATCAATGAAAACCAACCTTAATAAAAAATGTCCCCCTTTGAAATTGATGAAAAGACTCTGATGCAATACTAGAATCATGTCGTGCAATACTGAAGTCATATCACTCATGCTCCCCTTGGAACCATGCCTCTGTGCTCTGCATCTCTGTGACCATTGCTCCCCCTGGATTCATGCCTCTGTCCTATGCATCTGATAAATATCTGCCCCTCTGTCATCAATGACAAAGGTATATTTCCATCTAGGGATTCTCCCCCTAACTGAACTGTCTAATCTCCCAACCTGAACTGTCCTCTTTATGCTGCTTCCTCATGTACATCTAAGACATATAAGATAAGCATTCAAACGCATTAATTTTGGAATAGAAATAAATCCGAGTCTCTGGCAAAGATACTTAAAGGCTTCCCGTGGAAGCGGTTTTGTAAATATGTCTTCCACTTGTTATTTTGTGCTCACATATTCAACTCTGATGTTCTTTTCTGCAACTTGTTCCTGTAGAAAGTGATACTTGATTCGAATGTGATTCGTCTTGGAGAAGGAATGATTTTAGGGGCTAAATTTCACTCATGGGCTAATTTTCCATGGTTTTTCCAAAAAAGAGATTCATTATTTTATAAATGATTCGCCCAAATTCTATAGGATACAATTATTTTACCTTTAAAATCGCCAAAATTTTATAAAAAATATATAAAATCCTTAGAAATTTGAATATTTTTATGAAACTATCGCCTAACATTTATCGTTGGCATATGAAGGATTAGTAATATTCACCAAGGTTTCTACATTTTAAAATAAATTTCCATCCTTAAAATCATCCCTGTCTTGGAGTGCATCATTGGGTTATTTGAGATACTGATGGCACTTGTATTATCACAATAGATTGGAATGGGCTCATCATCCTCAACCTGTATATCTGTTAGAGTTTGTTTCATCCATAGAACTTGTGTACAACATGTTGCTACTGCAATATACTCTGCCTCAGTTGTAGATAGAGATATTGATGATTGTTTCTTGCTTACCCATGATAATAAACACTCACCCAAGTAGAACATTGCTCCACTAGTGCTTCATCGGTCATCAATACAACCTGCCCAATCTGCATTTGTGTAGGCAATAAGTGATAGATCCTTTCCTTTTTGATACCATAATCCAAATTCTTTTGTTCCTTTGAGATATCTGAAAATCCTCTTCATTGCTAATACATGTGATTCCTTTGGTGCTTCTTGAAATCGTGCCACTTTTCCAACTGCCTGCATTACATCTGGTCTGGATGATGTCACACATAGTAGGCTACCAATAATTGACCTATATTGCCTCTGATCCGTAGACTTTGAATCATCATATTTACTTAACTTGTAACTCGTTTGCATGGGAGTGATAACTGGTTTGCAATCTTCATTCTGAACCTCTTTAACATTTCTATGATATACTTGGTTTGAGAAATAAAAATTCCTTCGGTTCTTTAACATATATGAAGTCCCAGAAAGAAGGATAGTTCTCCAAGTAATGACATTTCAAATTCATTCTGCATATCCTTTGCAAATTTATGGCTTAACCTGTCATCATCACTACCAAAAATAATATTATCAACATAAACTTCAATTAATAAAATACTATCTTGACTTACCTTGATGTAGAGGTTGTTGTCTGCACTTCCTTTTCTGAACCTTTCCTGTTGTATATATTTATCCAGTCTAGAGTACCATGCTCTTGGGCCTGTTTTAGACCATACAAGGCCTTCTTTAATTTACACACATAATATGTGTTCTATGAAAACTAAAATCCTTCTGGTTGTTCAATGTAGACTTCTTCTTCAAGTTCCCCATTCAAAAAATATGATTTTGCATCCATCTGATACACTTTAATATTTTTGGAGCATGCATAAGCTAAAATAAATCGGATTGCTTCCATTATGGCAACTGGGGAAAATGTCTCTTCAAAGTTGATTCCTTCAACTTGTGCATATCCTTTACATACCAATCTATCTTTGTTCCTTGTAACTTTTTGTTGACGGGCGTAATTGACACACCGTCAACTGGAAGATCAAATCCGGACCGAGGTTTTCTAAATAACCCAAGTCATTTGGGATGAAATGACCTGACGGGTTTAATGGCTCCATTCACCAACTAAAGTTCTAAAAATAAAAAAAGAAAGGAAACTAATCTAAAAAGCTATAATACTAAGGATATAAATTTAATAATTACAAATATCACAAAAAGAAGATGACTATGTGCATATTATTATAAAAAATGTATATATAATTTTGCGAGATTTACTAAATATCTTGCGAAATAGATGTTTTTTGGAAGTGTTTATGAAGTAGATAAAGAAAGCGCATACAATTTGTTTAATATTTAAAACAAAAAAAAAACTAAAGAATACTAATTCAAACACAATTGAAATAAGAACATATTAATAGTCAAAGCTAATTGAAGCTATTTTTATTTCATTGATGAATAAACTAACTAAAGAACAAAAATATGAATAAACTAACCTGTAATTAATCAACTAAATTGAGTCTATGTCCCTGCACAATTCAAGCTCCTAGTTGTTCTTCATATGAGGAAAACTTGTAATAGAATGGTGCCAACATTCCCAGAACAAACTCAAAAGTGTTTTGGAACAATAATATAACAATAAACAAATAAATATATAGATCTGGTGCTCTTATAATGATGAACACTTATAATAAAAGAAACTTAATACACAACATTCATGTAATACACCATCTAATATCCAACATAAATCCACAATGTTTAAATGAAATATTGATCACAGATGTAATATAGGACAATAAATTATGGACAGAATTAAAGTGTTGAAAGAATATGAAATATCATATGATGATAAGACTAAAGTTGTATAAATGTATTAACATTCCATAAGATAAAGGCAAAACATAATGGGTAAGAGCCACACTGGTCTAAAGCCAAGGAGTGAACATCTTCTCCATATCAGTCTTGAAAGTCATATATCCATAACATGTCCAAAAAAAAGATCCCTTAACTACTAAGAGTGACCAGTATTTAAACTAGTTTAGGATTCAAATGCTCTTACCATACAATATAGAGTTGAATCCACAAAAATCAGATAATATTACAAAAATAGTGAAACATAGAAACCACTCATGCATGAGTTGGTTTGTGAAAAATAAACCAAAGTTTTATAAACATAAAGAGGAAGAAACTATTTGAATAATTGAGTGTATAATTCAAGGTGTTTTCTCCATGCAATCAACATCATAATCGTCCATTTCCCGTAGATAGAAAAACTGATTTGATATTCAGATAACAATACTAATTATTATTCAAAAGAGACTGGCTACAGAATCATAGATTCTATAGCTAGTATTATTATTAGCAAATGAAATCAAATTAAATATCCCTATTTTTTTTTAACATAATGGAATAAAATGAAAACAAAATCGTTTTACCATAAAAAATTAGCAAAAGAAGGATCTGACAGTACGAAATTTATAATGGTTTTGAAGCTGGTTGTGTTTTTTATTATGATATTCCTAAACTTCTTGGATATTTTGTTTTCCCTCTCTTTGTGTGCCTTCAAGTCAAAGTTTTCTCGTTCCAATAGGGCATTTTGAGTAGCCAAGCATTTAACTTGAGCCTGTAAGAGTGAAATATCTCTATAATAACACTCTATCCAATCGAGGCAGTTGTCACAGTGCACTGGGGTAATGGCAGACCGATGTGGAACACAGTCAACAATGAGTGCTTCATTTTTAACTATGGTTCATTCCAAGTCGTGATCGATACCTGAAAAATCTTCTTTTCCCTTGAGACACGGGGGTAAATTTGACATGAAGTCATACTTTTCAACCTGGGTAACAACCTCTTTCCCAGGGCATTGATTTTCTGGGTCTTCATGAGCCAAGAAATCGTCTATTTCCCAATATGAACATTGATCATCGATCTCGATCGTCTTGATCGAGATCAGATGATTACTCTTTCGATTTATTAGTTTTCTAGAAATCAAACGACCAACCTTTTTATTCCTAAAATTTAAATCTGAACTCTGTCGTTTCTTTCCTCCAAAGAAATTCTTCACAATAGGTTTATCGTTATTTTTCTCATTGGTTTCATTCATAGGCGTAGGGTAATATTTTTCTTTTAATTCGGTAATTACTTGTTCCAAAGATCTTCTAGGTGAAAATACACATGGTAATTCCTTATCCACAGGGGTTTCATCAACAATAGAAGTTGGTTCATTGAAGTCGGATCCATCAAGTGAATTGAGGACCTGGCTTTCGATCACTGGTCTGTCCAAAATGGGGTTTAAAATTAAATGAGAGATGACTGTATCGTTGACCTGGGTGAAGCCATTTCAGATCAGGAAACCCTCCCAACTATCACTGATTTGCGACAGGTGAGAAACCAACAATATCTTAATGAGTCTGTGATGAAACAGACTAGACAAATAATTTATGCTCTGTCGCTTATAACGCTTAGCCATTTTGTAAAGGCTCATTAATAGATAAAAAGGAATATGCAACTTATATCCTATGAAAATCATAAGCAACCGAATGTGGTACATTAAAACCATCCCATATCAACCTTCACATGTAACGAACTGTTTTAAAATTAAAATGAGATTGTGCCATATACGTTTTAGAAAAGAAATGGGAATACCTTTTGTACAACAAGTGTATTTGTGGGAAGCCATGAATAAACTCCATGGGACATCATCTATATTAGCATTCTTAAACCACTTTTTGCCTTTCAATGGAAGTCCTATCACTCTGCTTATGAAATCCTTTGTTATTTCTAACTGTACATCCCCGACCTTGGCCCTAAAACCATCAAAAGTGTGTGCAAAATCCTGTGCAACCTGGAGATTGTAGCCTTCAAAATTTTTGAGGAACACATCCCACCCATGAGCCTTCAGTTCATCTATGGCATCATCATGGGACAAAAGAGCTTGGCATCCATTCGACTTGATACGAACCATGGGTGCCATTGCCACTGTGACAAGGATACAATATGTATCACAAAGGATAGGTTTAGGTTTCCAACAGACGAGCAGTAGAGATAGGTCTAAGCGAATTGTAATGGCATGAAAAATGCAAAGTTTGGGGATTGTCATAACTTGGAAATAAGATTTAGGTAAAATGAAAAACAGAGGGCTCGTAAAAATAATAACCATTTCCCACGATGAGTGCTAAACCCTCCACAGTACAAAACCCCAATTCGCATAATGAATGATCTCATTAATATTCAGGCTAGCAAAGTGAAATGAAAACGTAGGTACAACATGCCTGTACCAGTTGATATGAATGATGATATGAAAATTTATTTCATGAAAATTATATCAACTGTTGGCCAACGTTTTTGTGCATTTAACATTTCACAAATTAAATCAACAATAAACTATAGAACCAATGAAGTCAAGGTACCAATAATACATAAAGATTTAGATAGTGTATTAATCAATAAGTTCATAAGACTTGAGTTTAAACCATATATGGGTGCCTTCTAAAATGATATTTCTAATGTAAAATATATGTAACCAAGACCAAGTTTTATATTTAAATTCATGCTTACAGTCATGAATTTAAAACAAAATAAACGAAAATGAAAACTGAAACTCAATAAGGTAAGGTTAACCCAATCATCGCTTTGAAACTCAGAAACATAAAAATTTACAAATGAAAGGTGATGGTAGCTATAGAAAGACATAATTTCTTTGTGAGAACTTTGATTGTAAAAATAATCGAAAATCATTGGTGGTTGCCAACAATGGCGACATATTGGGCGAAGCAGTTATCTCTGCATCACCAGAAAATTCGTGTTAGGGTAAGTTAGATGAAATGAATTTTTAGAAATAGTTAACAATAGGTCAAACATTCCAATCATAACTCAGAAATAATGCACTTTAGCATCAAATGTATTTATGTCTAAAAAAATGTAATCCGACATCTAACTTAGATTATGAGTGTAGAGATGTTTATGCGGTTGACTTTGATACTGTTGACAAGGCCACTGCTACCAGCAGGCATCCATAGACTCAGAAGGGATGTGATTTGACCCAATCTATTACCTCTATCCTGTCTAAGAGTCGTCCAATTATGATATGGGACATCTTTTCACTTTGATAAAATTCAAAAATAGATTTGAGGATCTTCTCAAACCTGGCATTACTTCACTGCCAACATGCATGTTTAGCACCTCGACGAAGTTGCCTTGGTATCATGTATGCATTTACCCGCTTCCAGTAGACTTGTTCAGTGTCTTGATGGGTTTACATACACTTACCACACATTACCTTGCTTTCAACCCTCTATAATTTTTTTATAATTTGCAGAGCTTAATAATATTCAAGAGGGCAGGGTGATACTGAAAATCTCATAGTTTGGCATAAAAATTTTGATCAAAGATTATTCTCCTTTTTGCTGATATTCATCATACTTTGGACACTTATATTTTTGTTAGGAAAACATCTCGAGGATGGGAAGGTACATTTGAGTTGTTTTTTTCAAAATAGGGACAGTGTTAGAAGTTTATTAATGACAATCGCATCTACTTGTAATTTCAATGAGAAACCAGAAACACTGATTTGAATAGAAATTCACTTCAGCTGATCTAAGTTTTAGCGCTTACTACTCAGGTGCTTGGGAAGTTATCAACTGTTGTTGATGAACAAAAATTATGATTCCCTTCCACAAATGAGATGGTGACTCAGACATAATTATTTAGAAAACAAATCCAAATCAAGCAAAATGAAAAGAACCAAAATCAAAAACAAAAAAGAAAATTAAAAATATTTACAAAAGAGTGGAACATAAATCATCAGGTGAAATACCTCTTGAGGTCCTGGCCATTCACTGGGAAAGTGTCTGGTTGTCCCTCCAAATTATGCAGACGGAAAGATCTGGGACCCAATTTTTCAGAAATTAGAAATGGTCCCAACCACATGTTTTGGAACTTGGTATGTTCCCCCTTACCCTCGCGGGCTTTATCCCACTTGAGAACTAGATCTCAGACATCGAAATTCCTATCTGAAGATGAATTTGAATCAAACCATATTTTACAATTTACTGGTGCTGATCCAGTTTCTGCTTTGCGTGTGTCCTCACCTCCTCTAGTTTTATTAAGGCATTTATTCGACTTTCTAGAGGAGGGCACTCCTCTTCTTGAACTTTCTACAAAAATTGTAGAGAAGGAAGTAAGACATGTGGGGGGAGAATGGATTCTCTTCCTTAAACGAGGAAGAAATGGGAATCACCAACTGAATCTTTCGGTGTTATCCTATTAGCCCAGAGTGCATTATACAGTGCATTGTGTCATTTTTTGTGATTTTATGAAACTATCCTTTTAATAATCTTGATTAAATTTTTGTTTGTTGATTCTGCTAGGCCATTTCCTTGAGGGTAGTAGATTGTAGAATAATTCAACTTAATCCCCTTTTCCAGATAAAAAAAATTCATATCAAGGGATGAAAAGTAAGAGGCATTATAAAAAGCCAGACATTCAGGAATGTCGAATCGAGTGATGGTATGAGAATGCAGAAAAGATACTACCTGACTTGTGTTTACCACTTTTAAAGGTACAACTTCAGACCATATCATAGAATAGTCTGTTGCTATAAGGATATACTTGTGCTATTGCAAAGAAGATGGATTAATTGGTCCTATGATCTCTAGGCCCCATTGCTGGAAAGGTGTATCTACAGTAACCGACTGTAAAGGGAATGTTGTTTGTTTCACCCGTCCCGCAACCTTTTGGCAGATTATGCATTTGCGTGACAATGTATGGGCATATTTAAACAAGGTAGGCCAATAGTAACCAACTCTTAACATTTTGTGGGCACTGGAAATATGTAGATTTAAGCCTAAGTGATCTTATGTTTTTAGGATCAATATTGCAGGGAACTGTTGGCCCTTGACCAAGTTTTGAAGGATATTGATCAAGTTTGACCTATTTTGGGACTTCGAAAGCCTGTCGAAGGAGGAGCACAAGACAAAGCGAAGATCATGGGATCTTGACCCCCTTTTGGGTCCTTTTTGGGTTATGGGATTATGTAATGGGAATGGGATGTCGGCCCATGGGTTTACCCATGTTTAGGCCTATTTTGTAAAGTATAAATAGATGTCTAGGAAATATAAGAAGTAGAGGTATCTATGTGATAAAAGGCCAATAAGATAAGTGCAAAGTGAAATTGTGGTTTGTAAGTGCTTTGTGCATAGCTGGGAGAGACTTGCAGAGATAAGTGCAAGTGGTTGTAACAGAATGTGGAAGGATTTGTGCTATAACGCGAGGAGGGAGGATCTAGCAAGGTGAGAAAATATCCTATCCTAGGCAGAGTAGGATTTTAGTGTCTCTGTGCTTGTAACTGATTGACTGAAGACAATAAAGAAGAAGAGTTGGTGGACGTAGCCCCAAGGTGGGGGTGAACCACATAAATACTATGTTGTCTTACTTTGTGCTTTGTCGTGATGTGTTTATGTATTCTCTAGCTAAGTGCTTTTATAGAGATAGACAATTCTTCTTATGCTTTGTGCTAATGATGTGTAAGAATGTTTGATCTGACCTCTATGAATATGCTTAGGGCTTGATCTACTATATATAATCTACTTGTTTATGATAAAGTTATTATATACATTAGATCTGGGTGACTGCTGCGATGCTATGTTTTATCTGCAAAGTAGATATTGGTCAAGTATTAATGAATGTTAACTTCTAAGTGCTCTATTTAGTGTTATAATCACAAATCTGTGTCCCAACTAAGGTTGCAGACACCTGAGTCCTGCAACCACCCCTGACTCCACCTCAGGTGAGACTTCATCTACTTCGCAGGTGTTTCTGAAAGGGTCGGTAGTTAGGGTTTTGTTGGTGCATTGTTGTAGCGTTGAACCCTAGGTCTGCCCCTGTGCCAACAACTAGTTTCGTTGTCAGTACTTGAAACTGTGATTGCTGGGAACTGAGGAAGAAGAAGCTTTGTGCAAAGATCTGATCTGAAATTTTGAAATCTCTGTGCATAGATCGATTGCTCTAGTGCGCAGTACTCTACTAGTTTGGGAAGCTCTGTGCTAAGGAAAAGAAGTTTGATCTGAAAAAAAGAGGTAAGATCCAGAAGCTTTGTGCCCTAAGAAAGGTAAAAGTGAGAATTCTTTATTAAAATAGGTAAGATATGAAAGCTTTGTGCTCTGATAAAGGTAAGAATAGTGAAAAATTTCTAGATCTGAAAGCTTTGTGCTCTGTAGAAGTAAGATTAGTGAAAGTTTTTTTTTTCAAAAGTATGAATCTAGGTATGTTTGATAGATTCTTTCCTAGCTTGAAAACTAGGGTATTAATAGATGAAAGAAGATTTGATATGAGTATATTTGATAATAATAGTTAAAAATATGTTATACCTATGCATAGAAAGGATATTTGGACTAATAAGTGTATGCAGGATCCTAGAAAGAATTTTTTGCAGGTTAGATACCATGATCCTAGTGCGCAGTACATGAAAGGCTAGGGATCATTTAAATGAAAGAGAGGATTAACCCTTTGTTATAGTTGCATAAGACCGTGGCATCTTTCTAAGGAATTCTCTGGGAGAAGACCTAGTTGTCTTTGTTGTAAATCTATGGACCATGAAGTATTGGATTGTCCTAGAATGATTGCTAATCTTGAAGGAATGAACATGAGACAAGAAAACCCTAAGGTAGATCCATAAACTAAGATTATGATAGAAACCCAGAAAGAATCAGAGACTATACTACTACAAATAAAAGAAACCCTGAATGCTCACCGACATGTCAACTTATCAGAGATCTTCACAGAAAAAGAATGCCTTGAAGCAAAAATAGGAGACTTTGACATTGATTGTGTTCTGGATGAGGAAACACAGGTGAATATCATGATAGAGAGAATGTGGAAGCTATAAGGAAGCCTTGTATGATTCCTTCACTAGGAGGAATAGGTCTATTCAAAGGAAATTTGATAAACCTGTGTGGAAGGCTCACTCGGATACCTATGAATGCCAATGGAACTTCGATAGACAAAGATTTTGAGATTATTAAATTTATTGAGAACAGTTCCCCATTTACCATGCTACTAGGAAAACCTTCGATTGAAAGAGATCAAGCCAGAAGGCAAGAAGAAGAGGAAGTTTTAGAACAGAAGAAGCAAGAGTTAAAATAATTCATGACTAGAAGGATCACACACTTGATTGAAGAACAAAAGAATAAATCAAAGCCATTTAACACCAGATACCTAGATGTCGAAGTCGCAAGAACACTAGAAGGATGACTAATGATTGAAGTACTTATTCCAGAAGAAGAAGAAGGGTTACCCTTGAATCTTAGGAAAGGATCTCAACAATGCGAAGTCACTATGACAAAATAAGATAAGAATCAGAATGGAAAAAGACATACTGAGATGAAGCTCACTGGAAAGAAGTCTAGAAAGCTAAGTAAGAAGAGAGCTAAGATCAACAAGTTGTAGAAGGTTCCAAAGGAAACCTCGCAGAAGAAAAATTTGCAAAATTGGAGCTTCGCCGAGATATCAGAACAACGACACATGGCACTTCGTCGTGGCGAAGCAATATAGACATTGGGGACATTATAACTATTCGATCGATGCTCCAAACAGGTAGAAAGGAAATTATGGTTTGCCATCAGACCATTGGACCGTGCCATAAAGGATAGACTAGAGTTAACGAAGGTTTCATACCCATTGCAAGCAACCCATTGCCGAGTTACCTATTTATCCCGTCGCGCCATGGACCGAGAACACTTTTTCCAACTGAGAGTTTGAGCCCACAGAATAATTCAATTTTATACAGTGATCATCACACTCTTATTGTCTATCCTATTGCAGTGTCTAAAGTTATTCCCCAAACCCAAGATTTTTAACCCCGAGTGTGTATGTTGGACGAATTGAGTGCTATAGAGAAATTTGTTGAAGAAGTTTTAATCGACCTCATGACTAAAAGAGTCATTTTGATGTCTATAGGTGTATAAGAATCGTCGATGAGAGGACTTCCAGCCTCTCCATCCACTGCTCACAGAGCCAGACCATCCCAAGAATCTGATGAAAAGAAAACCAAGCACAGGGATGATCTAGCGAATGCTAAATTGATCTCGACCATCTTACCCACCTATCTACCACCTTTGAGCGGTGCAATAAATAGAGATAGCGTACCTAGAGATTTTGAGTATGCCTTGGTCACTGCGTACCTCCCGAAGGGGATACAAGCAGTTTGAGCAGACCAAGATAAGATTGCAACGTTCAAGTTTAGTGACTTCAACCTTGGAGATCACAAAGTTTACAACATTATTTCCCCACATAAGTACCTGACCTGGACTAAGGGGAAGAATTCAAAGATAATCCCCCAGTCATGGACTATGAACCTCACGCAGTCCACCCTACTCAATGTCATGAAGATTCCTCACTTCAGACGACACCAGGAGGTAAATGCATGTGTCAAGATGCTGTTGTCTTGTTACCATGGTAGTTATTTATGGTTAAACCATTGTATCACAGTGGATCCGATGTTGATCAATCGGATCACCGGGCTTAGTATGCAAGGACCTGATCCATAGGATTTTTACCCTAGAAAAACCATGGATCGTGCTCTAGCACAAAGGATCAAGGACACCTATGGTGATGTCGAGAAGGGAACGTGAGGCTACAATGTAGCTTCTATCTAGAGTAGCACAGTGCACCTTGCCTGTCAATTGATTGCAGGAAAGTTAGTATGAAAAAATCGACCCACCCAAGTCACTATTTTTGTAGTCAACCTCGCAAGGAAGTGCGCAGAAGGAATTTAGAGAACTGGGAGAAGTACTTGGTGAACCAATTAGAACTCGACTACAGAGAAGCCTAGGACCAAGGGTACGAATTTCATTTCAGCTGGCTATTGATCATGATTTCTTTTATTTCCTGGGAGATGATGGAAGGTGCGACCTTCTCGGACATCGAGCCTTTCGAACCATTGGTTGTGAAGTTTAGTACATTGTGGTACTCAAGCGATATGAATAAACAGTGGTAGTCCAAATTATGTTTTTCATACCTATTACAACTAGCTGAAGAAAACCATCTAGTCTGAGCCTTACATCACTCCGAACACTCTACACCGATTCAGGCCCTTGATGAAGTTCAACGCATACCGACATTTTATTTACATCACAGCATGTGCTGACGAATACAAGAAACAACTCCAATCCTACTATAAGCTAACAGAGGAGGACTTGGAGGAGATCACCAAGGACTAGTTAGCAGACCTCCTTATTCCAATAGACCCTATGGAGATATCCGACATAGACAACCCAAAAAATGTGCAAGATACTGTTGGCAGCCAATTCACATTTTTCATTATCTCATGAGCTGCCTACACCAATGTTTCACAAACATTGATTTTTTTCGTCGCAAAATTCAAATGAACGATGAATTTATTCTTTGTGCCTTTTCGCACGTTTGTCTTCGCTAAGTCTTCACAATTGTAAGCATGAAGATTTCTCCTTTCAAAGTCACATTTCGATCATCGTCTCAACTGCCAATACCTTTGTGTCATTATACATATTGCGCTTATCTTTTTGTTGATTTTTACATGATCGACAATGTCCTTTGTCTGGTTTTCATACTGTGATGGATTATATAACTTAGATTTTTGAAGACATTTAGCCTTTGGATTCACATTGTATCATTTGCCTAAACATTCATTCATTAAATTGCATGGGTCCTGATTTATATTTTATAATCCTTATTGTCGATCCTTATCATAGCTCCTGGCATATCAATTTTATATAATTTCAATCTGA